>JAQIXJ010000181.1:0-47878 GCA_034700185.1 Phthiracarus laevigatus
TAATTTATCAATTTTAAAAATAATAATTAATAGTGAATGCGTTTCTAATGTCGAAATACCTTTTGATTGCGTTAAATTTTCAATAAAATATGACCATAATATTTATGTATTTTAAAAAAAATTAATTTAAAACAATGTTCACGGATAAAAGTTTCATTAATGGTTTATGGTTTTTAAATGGTTTGGTTTGAGTTGGTTTACATAATTATTTTTTTGAAATGGTTTGGATCGATATGGTTTGAGAAAGTTCATTTAAGGTTGGTTTTGGTTTGAGAAAAGTCAAACCATTAGCACCTTTAGTTCAATTGAGTTCAAACTGTAGTTGTGTTAAGCAAAAGTATTGAAATATAATTAATACAGAAAATTACAAATTTATTTAAATAGAAAAAATGTTTAAGCTTGAATTTTAATTATTTTTCTGGTTTTAAATTTAAATTCGGGTTTAATGAATAATGCATTGCTAACCATTTTTTATAGTTTAAGTAATTACGTAACTCACATCATAAAATGATAAAAACTTACATAATTTTCACATAAATTAGTTTCAATTTATGCGTAACACTGAAATGTTAGTTTTTAAACTTACAAAACAAGGTAAACAGAGTGAAAACACGTAAAATTTTAAAATTGCTGTCAACAAATTTTATCATTTTATTGTCATTTTTATAAAAAAAATTTAATCAAATAATAAATGATGAATAAATTTTATTTTCAAAATTTATGTTGTCTATCACTAAATATTATTAATTTTAAAATTGTAACATAAATTTTCACCCTATACTGGATTAGACTGACGACAAGAATTATTATGGTCTGAGACTTCACCAATAAGTAGAATTATTTATGGTAAATCGCATTAAAAGTTATCCATAACTATAGTTTTATCAATGCCTTAAATTGAGATTTTAATATGGATTAAAAAATCTGCTCAATCTATATAAATTTACTTTTCTACTTTGAACGATCCGCAAAACTCAATCTATACAATAAACACATTGCCATCAACATTATGACGAAATCGACATAATGCTTTGAATAAAAATTAAAATATTTATTTATTTTTAATCAGATTGAAAGTACTGAGGTATTTGGAAAGATATTTGAAAATACATGAAACTGAAAACTTTTAGGGGTACTAAAACTCGTTGAATTTTTTGGTAGTTGTTCAAAAAATCGAGTGGTCGGAAAATTATTAAAATTAACGATATCATGTTAAAATCAATTCTTAAATATTGATTTATAAAACCAGTTAATAGATATATAAATTTTACAGACAAATTATTTCTTAGGTTATTCTAACACACCGTGAATATTGAAAAAATAGTATCGTAGAAATAACGTTAGTTGTATGGTGTGATACCGGTATAACGTTATTTATTTGGTAAACAAATATTAAATAACTTATTTACATATGAAATCTCTATACTGTATACAGTACTAGTAATGTTAATTGCCTTTTGTTTACTCATGCTTTTTTAAAAATTATTGTCTTACACAACCATTCAATTAATTATTATAAAAAGCCAAAAATCAAAAAATCGGAAAAATGTCGTCAAAAAGAGGACCGAAACTTAAACTTCTTCCGCCATCATCTGCTAATTTATTCGCATTGGGTATTGATTTGTTCAATAAATTAATTGACACTTAATAACAACTGATTCTATGATTAGGTTCATCTTCATCATCGAATTCATCAGTTTCTCCATCGCTATCGACCATCAAAACATCGTCGACCATAAAACGGGAGAACACATCGCCCACAGCTTCGGTGACAGGAGTGCCGACTAAGAAGTCTAAGTTACAACTATCGCATCACATGACACGCTCTTCCGGTGCCATACAATTGAGACGAGAGTCCGGGGAGAATTGGGAGGAAAATGCGGTGGAAGTGGATTGCAATCACTTATTGGACAGAGTTATCGACATGGAAGACGTGAGCGACGAAAGGGTGGAAATGTTGTTATGCGGTGCTGTCAAGCAATTGCGAGCCCAACGCGCAAAACCCGATTCCGCGCTATATCTCACACTTTGCTATTTAGCCAAAACACGTCCATTGCTTTTCTGCACCGAAATTGTTGTCGAAGCGTTTTGTTCGCTACTCAAACGCGATTCTTCGCTAAGCTTTAAGACAAAAGGCAATAACATGGTGTCTATTTTAGCCGCAAATCTTCTTTTAGCGGTCTATCACGACGAAACTTCATGGCCCGACACCTTTCTCAAGGTTTATATTGATGACTCTCTGGGTGAAAGAGCTTGGGTCGATCACGAAGACTGTAAAGGGTTTGTGGATAACATATTGGCCAGTTTTAACACCAAAATGCCACCAAAGTTGTTACAGCAAGATGTTGCTGCTTCTAGTGGTGGCAAAATTGGTGACGCAGTAACTGCTGCTTCCAGTCCTAATCAGACAAATCCTGTGAATCCGTCGGACACTGAAAATATTGAAGAACCATTATGTTCGAATATTCAAATGTCCAATGAAATGAAGGAACATCTTGAAAATATAGCTGTGATGTCGCGGTTTACTCATAACGAAGAATTTGTGTTGCAATATGTCACTGATATTATTAATGAACAGTTGAATCGACGACAGGCGCCCAGTCATGATATCAGCAGAAATATGCTTAAATTACTTGTGTCCACATCTGGTATTCCAGCTGTTCGGCTAATTGTGGCACAAAAGTTAGATAATTGGATTCAAAATCCTAAAGTAAGTTTTTTAGTAACTAATTTAAATAAATCTTAATAACGAACTATTATGAACAGTTGACTCGTCCTGCACAAGACTTATTACTCGCTGTTTGTCTAAATTGTAACGAATACGATAAGGAAGTTATCGGTCATTTAGTGAAAATGCGATTAAAGAGCAAACCGCTGGTTAATCACTTTATTTCATGCATTAAAGAATTGCTAAATCAATGTGACGGCACTTTTCGTTTAGTTCTTCGTACTATAATTTATAACGAACTTTCACCAACAAAAAATTTAAATAACTTACAATTAATATCGATTATGTTTCAACATTCATCAGAAAAGGCTACAAAAGTATTGGCTGAGGTGTTTCAAGAAATGTTGATCAGTAAAGATGATTTTCTGCGCGCTATGCGAACATTGTTACGAGAAATTGTTCGTGTATTGCGTTACGAACATATTAACTTTTTTCAATTCGCTTCTTGTCTCATGGAAGACGGCTCTATTTTTGCAGATATTGATTCAATGGACGTTTCCATAAGGGAAAGGGCTGTCCTATCAATTACTGATTTGTTAACTATGATTATATTTTTAAGTTTAACGCCTTCTGTGAGAGAAGCGATTTCTACATCAAAGACTGATCGAAGAGGTTTGTCACTTATAATAACCAGCATTTTTAAATTAATTATTACAATTCATTTACAATAGAGATAATTAGAAACTATCAAATGCAAATCGCAAATATTCAGCGCATTGCAGTTCAGTGGTTACAAACAACTGTTCTTAAATCATTTCAACCCGAACGCGTTAATTATCTGCATTGGTTAGTAAAATTAAGTTTAAAAATGTATTAATTTATTTTTATATTAATTAATAACGCGTAAAAATATCTTCATTTATTAATAGTCTCAATAAAATTTTATTTGTTGAGAGCCAAGAAAATTACTGCAATAAAGATAATTGGCCGCCAGAGACTGATCGTAATTTTATACTTCGAATGTCGTCAGAAGTTCCATTATTAGAAGATACATTGTTACGTTTACTAGCCATGGGAACTTCAAAAGATAATCCATTAACGTCTGCGGAAACAATCGAACTTTCAGACGCAATTATAAAACGTGCGGCTGCTATATCTGATGGTGATTTAGTGGCATATCCCGTATTACAAATTAACAACAAAGAAGTTTTCACTATGCTTATGAAAAATGCTATTTATCGACATCCAGAAAATATTACGCTACCGCCTGGTTATGAGGCGCCAAACATGGCTATCAGCGACTTATATTGGAAAGTATGGATTCAGCTTCTGATCTTAACGGCACACAATCCAACAGAATTTGGTTCACTGTCGTGGGAGAGTTATCCCACTTTAGGTATCCTTATTGAGATGACAATAACGAATCACTTTCAATTTCCACCGCCAACTAAGATTAGTGATGATTTAATTAATCGTGAATTACAAATAAGTGCTTTCGAGAAGCAACAAATTCTACAATTTGAGTCGTATTTAGCCGCCGCATCAACCAAAGTTCAAATTAACGAAAGCAATAGTTTATTACTATCCAAATTGATAACAATGGACCCGTTAGGACCTGCGAGAAAACCACCGCAATCTGTGATCGAACAATTTAAAACGTTTAGCGTTCATTTACGTTTGGGACACTTATTGTGCCAAAGTAGAAATCCAGACTTTCTTTTAGAGATTATTCAGAGACAGCAGAAACAAATAGGTTTGCATCACACAAGTTCATCACCGATGCCATGGCTCGTTGAATTAGTTGAATCTAATGAAAATAATTTCGGAATGCTTCCCGTTCAGTGTCTTTGCGAGTTCTTATTGGGACAAATTAGTGAAGAAGAATCTGCCCCATTAGTGAGCACTGAAACCAATAAAGTGGAGAAATCAAAGAAAAAAGAGAAGCGTCGAAAGCAGATAAAGCTAATAATTCATCTGCAAAATGTGATCGCAAATCATGTCACATATTCTAAAGAACTGATTGAATATTTTATGAAACGACTAAGTTTTCAACAGTCATCTGCCCGTATATTGGCCTCTAAAGCCATATCTTTAGTGCTTTGTTGTGATACAAGCCTGCCATATGAATCCGCTATAGTTTACAGTGACGTGAAAATATGGCTTTTAGAAAAATTGCCGTTAAATGCAAACTTTGAGCTCATTAAAACTTCGTGTTGTAAAGCTTTACGACTCGCTATATTAGTAGAAACCGTACCAAATCTTGTTTGCCATTATATTCAATACTTGTCATTATACGACGACACTGAAGACAGTTCAGAACTTGCATTAAATTGCGCGCATATTTTAATTGATCGACAAATTATAACCAATTGTATTTTACAGCAAAAAAATTTAAAGAATATATTTTTAGAATCGTTAACAAAAATATTTTTGTCGCATTTATCAGTTGTACGAAAACCAGCGCTGGAAATATACTCATGGGCTAACGCTCAGGATCACATTTTAGTTCAATGGAAAGAAGAAGAAGCAGCAATTTTAAATATTAGTGTGGTTCACGGAATGATAATTTTGCTAACATTCGGTCCGTCAGAAACAAGTCAATCAACTTATGAGCAACTGCTAGACGCGTGGTTTTGTGATCCGCAGCCGCAGGCATATCTGGTCGATACGTCCGAAGAGGCTCTACTTATACCAGATTGGCTTCGTTTGAAACTTTTACGCTCTTCTTCCTCTAAATTGTTAGACGCGGCACTAAAAGATATCGAACCATCACAATTGATTTTATTTATTCAATCATTTGGTGTTCCACTATCTTCAATGCAACGATTATTACAAGCACTTGATTTGGCTGTAGAAGTTGAACCATTAGCGGTCAGAGAAGCAATCTCTGATGAATCGCTAATTTTGCGTTTTGTCGAAGTTCAATGGATGAGAGGCGTTACATCTGGACATAGTTTCGCTGATTTTCTTGATTATAAAGCTGAAGAATTTAAGGGTAAAGAAGAAGATATAACGATGACATCGGACGTTGATGATAGTTCTTATGATAATAAAACTGCCATCGAATATAATATATTCAGAGAGGATTTTCAAACATATCTCACATGTGATAACAAACGCACACAATTTTTAATCCAACTTTCCCGTGATATTAACAAAGAATTATTTGACAAAAATGTTGGCGACAAAAAAATAACCAAATTATTGTTTGGGGAAATTGTTCGCTCTATTAACCAATGCGTTGATGCGTTAAACAGAGGAGATTTTAATTCTATTTTTAATCTTATCGTCACATTTTCGGTTATGGATTCGAATCATCTCGGCTTAGATTTTGAAATATTACTTTTAAAGAAAACAATTAAAGAATGCGTTGAAATTAAAAATTCAATCGTTAAAAATATATTTGAAAGAATCCCCGATAAGCGGAGCAAAGCCAAAGCTGATAAACCTGTTTTAAGCGCTAAGAAAACGTCAATTAAAACGATTGAAGAATTGGCAAAACTTATTATGAAAAAGGATAAAGAATTGCAGCCAAATAAAGGATTGCTTTTGGAAAAATTTCATAAATTAGAGCCAGAACTTGTGAAAGAACATTCATCTATTTCTTCTCTAGAAATTCAGCTATTATTCTCGCGTAACTGTCCATATCTGTTATCGCTTTTGATTCATAAAACGCAATTTAAAACACTCGCCACTTGTATACGAATCGTTTTAAGTGATGAAAAGTTAGGAAATTTAAATTCGACCGCTGTTTTGGAGTTTTTTACTGCTTGTTTAGGCTCACCACGGATTTGGATTGGACGCGATCTAAATCAACCGAAACATATGATCCATGAAGATGTGCTTAATTTAACCGACAATCAAATACTTAAACTTATCGACTACATTATAGATGAAGGAAATGTCGCAAAACGTATATTATTAGTTATTAAGAGCTGTTGTCTAAATAAAAATCGAATCAATCTTATAGTCGATGATTTAAAACGGCGGGAAAATAATAACGATTCGAAATCTTTGATGGCGAGAGAAATGTTGTTTCGCTTGTATTTACAAATTCCTAGTATTGAACAGCCGTCAAAAATAATAGAACAAGACTTTATAATAAACAGCAATGAGCCGAGTGTTATCGATTCGGTTACGCATAATCTGTTGACAGCGTTCACTTGTATCGACAATGTGTCCGTTAGGAACCAATATTTGAATGATTGTGAGCTTTCAATGCTGAAATTGGCTTCCAAGCATCCAATACTTTTTCTTCGTCATTTACCTCTAATTCCATCGCTTTTAAACGGGAAAATAAATTCCGTAAATTATCATGTGTTCAAGAATCGAAATTATTTATTAACATTTAAAAAGCTTTTAAATATTATTCGAATTTTGAAGCCTCATCTGTGGAGTAAACACGTTAAAGGCTTAAACGAATTGCTAGACTCATATTTGCTATTATTTATGTCTTACTATCGAAACGCAGGAAAAGATATGTTATTGCAGATGTTATCGCAATATTTGTTTTTGATCGATGATTGGATTAAATGTGATTCGGATTCTGCAAAGCTATGGCTTAAAGCGAATCGAAAACAATTTGTTGAGTTGTCGTCTGCATATCCCGAACAATTGCTTTTTAAGTCACTATTATCTGGACTTCCGTTTCAACAACAGTCTTCGATACAACAACAATTACAACAGAGTATTCTTCTACGACTTCGTGAATGCAAAGACAATGGAAACTCTATTAATAGTGTTCTCTACGATTTGAATAAAATTTCCGAAACTAAACCTGAATTTTTAGAATATTTTGTGGTAATTTGCAATAAATTAATGAAAATATTCCGTTGATGTTAATGAAATATTTAATTTTGATTTTGTTTATAAACTATTCATAGGATGATTTACGTCAACTATATTTTAATCCGTTTGCTCGTGTGATGGCTTTTAAATTAACAATTAAATTACTTAATTATAACCCAAACTTATCGAAGTTGTTTGTGCCAACTTATTGCCAGTGTCTTCAAAGAGAAGATTTTAATTTGGCGAATATTGCTCTCGAAAATCTGCCAGAATTCGTAGTTTTAGCTCAAGGTTTTAATTCAAACATAGCTCAAACTTATACTAAGATTTCTTAATCTGATGTTTATTTTTTATTTGATTAGAGGACAGATTAATGATTCTAAAAAAAGCGTTTGAAATCGGAATTATGGGAAACAACTCTGTTTTAAGTATGGTTTGTGATTCATTTGCGTTATTAAACCAACAAATGGGATTTTAAATTCATTTTAAAAGTGAAAGGTTTAATCCACATTTTACAAACCATTGTACATAACTTATGCTTAATTCTATGAATGTAAATAAAATTTTAAATTAAATTGCATTTACTTAATGGATTTATTTTATGTTTTATAATAGTTAAAAACATCTGATTGTAGTGATCGCATGTTTGTCAATAAATAGCTTTTGATTTAAATTACAATTTTATTTATTATATCCTCGATCTCGTCGCTATCATGAAATAACAGATGATAAATTGGCAAATTCCCTATTTTCAGCATAAAGTTTAAATAATAAAACTTTATTAAATATTTTAATTTATTGCAAAATTTATTAGGATCTAAAGTTATATCTTAAATGAATTAAGTTTTCGTTGACACTTGTCGTTTAAATTTATAAATTTTTATTTTTTGCAAAAACTTTGTGATGTTATAAACCAGATGGCGAATGGCGTCTCATTATCCGTTTAAGTGCTGTCAAGTACTAATTCTGTAACAAAACAGCAACAGGATATGTGACTTATTTCTCATTATGGGCCATTATAAACAAGGTAAAAGCTCATCTAGTACTCGACTCAACAGAATATAGGCTTGCATTTAAACCAAGTCTAAGGCCCCAAAATTGCTAAGGTTTCACAAATGATCTTTAAATTACTTAACTAAAGTTCTAAATTTCTCAATAATTCGTTAAAAGTTTATAAACATTGCAAACATAACATAACAAAATAATATTGATTAATTTTAAAGTATAATTTGGTTTTAAGTTATTTTTCGTAGTATAGAAACTTTATTCTTGAATAAATTAATTTGAGATAAAAGTATACGAAATGGCATACAACTTTACCAAACATAAAAGGTAAATAAAATTATACTAAATTATATGTGTTAAATTTGGCATCAAAATAGGTTTCTTAATTAATATTTAAATCTATTCAAAAAATAAATAAATAGAAGGATTGCATTAAACGTTTACAATTTTAATAGCATAAATGCTTAACTTTACATTTTAAGCTACTTTTAATTAACGAATTTATATTGATTTTTGTTGGAAACTTCCTATTTTTTATTTTTAATATATGACATGAATCAATTTTATATTATAATATATGTATAGCAAAAAATAAACTTTTAATTAAAAAATGTCATTTTTTTGTAAAATTAAACACTGATTTTAGCGTTTATATCTTAAAATATTACAAATTAAATGTTTTACCAATAAAATTAAATTAAAAAATATTTTATTGCTTCAATGTATCTCCTAAATTATTATCTCCTAATTTATTATTTGTCAAATTGAGACAGTTTGCGAAAGCAATCAATCATTTTAAAGGGCAAAATACAGTGCTGTAAATTTACCCAATCGTTTGCCATGTAAACCTTGGGACACACTACTCACTAATTATTTATTTGAAAAAAAAATATTTAGTAAAATGTTTCGATAAAGAATATAGAATGACAAAAAATGACAAATTAAGGTATTAGTGTGTGTATTATCGACACAAACTACCGTACATTTATGATGTTATACTTTTTATAAGGATATCATTAGTAATCAAATATACATAAATAAAACCTAATGAAATAAAAACTCGTCGAGAACTACACATACAGTATATGAATTGATCTTAACTTTTAATAAAGTGTTTCCATGGAGAGACACATTTTTTTTAGTTAAACGTCAAATGAGACATTTCAGCAAGAACTCGACTTTTAGCTTACGAGTTAGTTTTTTACGGTATATGCGCTAACTTTATCTGCCACTTAGAAAATATATCATTAGAAGTGATCATTTATTATCAAATTTTTTTTCTTTTAATAAAAACATAATTTATTAGTGGTAGTTGTTTAAAAAATGCAAGTTTTAAAAAATGTTATTAGTTGTGAGAGTTAATATGAGGTCAGTTTTGACATGATTTTTCCGATTTGTCATATAAATACTTTATATATAAAAAAGCTCAATAAAATGCTAAAAACGCGAACTTTAATTAAGTGATTTTTTTTGGAAAGGAAAACATATTTTCAAGTGATTAATATTAATTATCGCTAAAACTTTTTTATTTAAATGAAAACTAAGTTACATTTTTTATACTACACTATTTTCTTCTTAATTTTTAATCTAAAGTATTGATTACTTAAGTCACTTTATTTCTTTACTGCTCGATAGTTACGAAACACTATACCATAAAATTGATATTTGATGTAAATGTATGCCATTTATATTAAATTACTAAAACGAGAGAATATTTTATTTTTCTATTCTGACGTCTCTCATATTCTTTTTGTTCAAAAAAATCAATAAGCAATTTAATGAGAAAGTTTAAAAAAACTACACTTCATTATTATATTTTTAGCATTACGCTCGTTAAGCAAAAAAGCTATTATTTATTCAGTATTTAAATTTGCAATTTCTATGTTCGCAAGTCTTGTTTATTTAAATTAAATTTGACGGTAGATATTATTAAATTTCCATTGTGTTATATGTTCATTTTTTACACAACTTTATTTAAATGCAAAGTAAACAAAAGTTATTCGATAAAAATATTTGTTCGTCAAATAACCTATACCTACGATAAATTGGCAAAAACTTGCAATTTAACTATTTTATATTTTTATAATTTAATTCGTTTTATAATTCACTAAAGTTCCAGAAAATTTCTAGTTTTATTTCGTTTTTTGTAGTGTTTTTGAAAGTTTTGCAAAAATTAAAACAAACAAAAATAAATTCAAGTATTTTGCGTATTATGCACAGTTATTCTTTGGAAATACTGGTTTTATTAATAGTAACGGCAAATAAATAAAAACACAAAAGGAAACAGTGAAAATGCGAGTGACAGAGAGAATGTGTGTTCTATAAAAAACGAGTATAAAAAAATGACAGAACGAGTGAAAGAGAAAAAAGAGAAATAGAGAGAATCATATACTTTACTACTGTAATGATATGAACACAAAAAAAATAAACACAGCAACAAGTAGTGTTTAGCGTAACAAATAAAATACAAACTGCGTATAATCTAAGTATAACCAATACACACACGAACACACATAGACATATGCATATCAAGCTTTACTCTCTCTGTTTATTGTTAAACCAGTTTCTTTACTTATGTTACAGTATTTCTCCCCACACGTGGTATCACTTTTTTTTGTTTAAGGTGTAGACTTACGAGCAATAAATACAAAAATGCATTTACACTGAAACCACAAATATCAACACTAAAACGTATTTAATTGCCAGTTATTAAAAATTGAAAAATATTTTTTGTTTCGCAATTTTTAAATTGATTAATATCAATGTGTTACAGAAAAACGACACTAAAATATTTAGTTTGTTTATTATAGTTTATTTTCGATGCGTGCGTATAATCAAAATAAACCAACGCTTTGTTTCAACCAATTTATTTATTACAAACGTTAATTAATGGTATATTATTTGTGGATCGAAACGCGATTGCGAGCGATAAAAATAAAGAGATAAACCAAAAAAACATAGCTTCAAAACATTTGTGAATTCAATTGAAATTAATATATATATACATATATATTGTGATTACCCGTTATCGCTAACATTATTATTATTATTATTATAGTATTTCTCCATTTAATTATTATTTTTGGATTAAATAATTCGTTTATAAAATATTGTTTTAAAAATATTTTTAAAAAATGAGTCGCAAATCAGTACTTATCTCACACTTGGGTGAAGAGGAGGAAGAAGTAATAAAAGAGGCGATAATTAAGGACGCGTTCAGACACTTCGCGGCGCGTTTGGCGAACTCAAAAAACTTGGACTTCGAAGCGCTGTTTCGCCACACATCGAACACGGCTTCGGGTTCGGACAACGACAGTGACGGAGAGTTATGCACGTGTAAGTGTCAACGTGTGGCGCATAAGGCGAGGGTTAGGGATAAAAGCATTGATCACAATCGACGTCCGCATAAAAAGGATGATACCTGTAGGGATGAAGAGAATATAAATATGGAGTGCTGTGTTCCGCCACTTGTCAGTGATAATATTAGTAATGATATGGATAGCGATGAAAACGGTAACGCAATTAATTGTAATTTGGATGATAACGGCCAACACGTATGTAATGAAAATTGCCATTGCATTTCGTGCGTTGAGATTAAGAGCAATGATAACGCTAATAAATTGATTGCCGACGAAGAGAAAAAGAAGAAGAGATCGGAGAAGAAGAAGGCGCAGAAGAAAAAGAAGCGCGATAAGAAAAAAGCGGAGAAAAAGGTGGTTAACGAGGATAAGTCGAATGTTATAGAAAAAGATAAAGAAAAATTACCGGACATTAACACGAAAACTAATAATAATAGCAATAAGAGTAAAAAGAAAAACTCAGATGCGGATAGTAATAAATCAAAATTAGACGCCAATAATAAAGATGAGGCAAAGTCAGGTAAACAATTGAATAACAGCGAAACGGATCGATTGTCACTGTCTAGTAAATCAAGTCCAAAGTCTGAACGCGAACACGACATGATTGGTAGCGATGTTGAAGAGGAAGAAATGCATTTTAGCAGTGCATATGTGTCACAAATTGCTCAAAGAAAATCAAAGTGCTCTAAAACAGCTCAAACGCAATTAGAAGCTCAAGACTACAGTCACAGCGATGATCATAAAAATAACGTTAATTATGCAAATAATAGTAACAATAATTACAATAGCAATCACTTTAATAAGAATCAGCATAAAGAAATAGTTTTTGGTAACGAAGAAATAACTATTAACACAAAAATATCGGACCAGAAACCAAAATTAGCAAAAGGAGTGATTAGAGAAAATAACGCGAATAATTCGCCGAATGCCGAAAAAAGTATTGAATTAGCGATATTAGCCAATCAAAAGGCGGAAGCGTTGAAATTCATCGAAGCTATTGATCTTTTCACTCAAGCCTTAAAATACAATCCCAACGATTATAGGTTTTACGTTAACAGATCCTATTGCTATGATAGCATTCAAGATTATAGATCAGCCTTAAAAGACGCCGATATTGCGATTCAGATGCGTTCTGATTGGCCAAAGTGTCATTACCGCAGAGGTAAAGCTCTCGCTGGTCTCAAGAACTATCAGGAAGCGGAGATATCACTTAAACGCGTGATCGCCATCGAGAAAGACTGCGATGAAGCGCTGACTGAATTATGGCACGTTCGCTATGGCGCTATTACTGATATGGGTTACGACACGTCCACCGCTAATATATATGCATCGCAGTATGATTCGATTAAAGCCGCTTTAGAAGCGCTTTCTCTTAAAACTGATCGCAATGTCAAATCTGATATTAGTCATAATAATAGTCGGTTAGCAAAAAATTACAATTCTTGGAATGTACCGTTATTGTCGAATGGATCAAACAAAATCAGTGAAACCTGGGAAGACGACGATATTTACATTTCGGATGATGAATACAATTCTGTGAAATATGCTGACAGTTATATCGATGATATGTCGTATGTATTATTTTTATTCATATTCAGTGTATGCTATATTTAATTAGAACTGGAAATTTAGAAATTTTTTAAATTACCGTACATAATTCAATGTTTTTACTTTATCTATACACTTCTCCGATATTTTGTTTTATTATTCTAAAATTAATTTTTATGTTAGAATTCTTGAATTTACATTAAAATTGTTCTAATTTTGATTTACCAAATATGCTATTTTTGGCACTTTTTAAACTAAAAATGATATGCAAAAATCGCTGTCAAATAAAACTATCGTATGAAGTTTACCGTAATATAATAATGTAAACATTTAGCCGATAAAATATGTAAAATGTCAAATTTAATTAACATTTTTAAATTTACAAGACAAAAATATTGCCACTTTCAGTTGAAGGTTGTCTGATAACTAATAATTAATAACTCAATCGTCATAATCCCTTTTGTTTGTAAAAAACAAGATTAAATCGCAATGATATTCTTTTTCTTTATCTATTTTTTAATATAAATTAAAAATATTTAAAAATATTTTATTCAAATGACATTAATATTTAAATTAGAATTCAATGGAAATTTTTTAATCAATCAAAACAATTGCATAGTAATTAATCAGTCGACAAAAAAAATAAAACGAAATAAGATTTTTTAAGTTTATTATATACAACCGTAATATTGATTTTTTCATCAATCTTGAAAAATTGAAGTTTTGCTCATTAACTAAAAATTGAAATTAGTGTCTATATTTGATTATTATTAGGCCAACAAATCCCTTTGGTTGGAAAGCGTTATGGGTTGGAAATGTATCTTTAAATGCAAAACTGGATACTATTACGTCGATGTTTCGTAAATTCGGAAATCTTAGTTATTGCAATATCTTCAAAGGTAATAATGGCGGCAATTTTATTTTGGTACACTACGATAATCCTGATTCACCACGTTTGGCAATGACCAAATATCAGGGGAAAATAATTCCTGGAGTGAGTATAACCGATTCACCGCTCACCATACGATTCAGACCAAATAAGGATCAAAAAAAGCCAAATTACGATCAAAGGCTTGAATCAGACGAATGCTATTACTGGCGAACCACTGGTTGTATGCGCGGAGAGAAGTGTCTCTATAAACATATAGCCGCTAACAAAGGTGTGGACAAACAGGCGTGGATGTGTAACCCTCTTAAGAAGGGATTGCCTTATAGTAACTTAAAGTCACAAAATAATAAGTGATTATTTAAGTGTTCGTAATAATTTTGTGTTCAAAAAAAATATATTGTATATTGTAATACTTATAACAAAACCTGAATAGATTTAAATAATTTTAATTTTCGAAAAATTAACCAAAGATATGATTTAAAAATCTATCAATTTTAGTCCAATGAATTTGTTTAATATTCAAACTTTTAAAAATACGTATTTTTTGAAACACAGAAGATATATTAAACTTATAAACAGATTAAAAAATGTTTTTCTCTTCAAAAAAAATCTATTTATTGATAATCAAATAATAAAAAGATTTTAATTAACTTTCTAATGAATAATTCCATTGATTATCAAACTGAGCGCCTCTTCTTTCTTGTTCCAAATCTAAATCATTGGCCACTCTTTCACGCGTTTCTTTCTTAAAAACTTTTTTCTCTAGTCTACGACGCGCCGTATTCTCTATCTCTTTAATATCTTTAAGCGCTGGATATTTTTTCCGCTTTCGCTTTTTCATTGATAAATCAACACCAATCGATGCTTCAATATCTCTCAGTAATTGAGGATTTTGCCATTCAGGCAACTCATTTCTTTTCACCTCTTCTCGCTTTTTATCGTCTTCATTCAAAGGCACACCTAAAAGATCGCGTGCTATAATTGGTCCATGAAATGGACACTTGATTTTGTCTCTTCGCGGGCAAAGTTTTCCCGAAGGAAGCAATGCATTGCATCGATTACAGTTGTTTTGGCCATCTGTTACTTGTAGTCCGCTGGTTGATGGTTGTGTTAACGTATCATTAGATGAACTGCTTCTATGAATAGGTTCCAAACCATACTCTTTACGCCTATGTTCGGGAATAATCAGTTCCAGGCCTTCCTTTTCGGGCACTTCTTCCAATTCATCACAACTGGAATCACTGTCATTTTGTATTATTTTCGAGTTATTCAATGGTACTATATCTTCGCTTTTAAGTATTTTCAATTCAACAAACTTTTGATTAACGTTTTCAATTTCGCATTTCAAGTCAATTGTATTCTTAAGATGCGTTTCACAAATATCCGCCGCTTTCGACATAATGTGCAATAATCGCTTCAACTTAGTTGACATCGAACTCAATTGCAAATGTAGATCTTTTATAGTATTAATAATATCACTGGTGTCTCTATTTTCAATCACTTCTACAAATGGTTTGATAACAACTTCGCAAGAATATTGTTTGATTGGCCGCACACGTTCTAAACTCTGGTAATCGAATCCTTGATCACTATTATAAATATCAGTTTCGCTCATATTAGGTAACAAAAGCTCGAAACACGAATTAATTTGAGTCAATAGTGATTTTAACTCGGGTTCGAATTCATTCAATTCTTCGACAGCTTTATTCACTTTAACCCGAATAATATTCTGCCGTCGAGTTTGCTCCTCATCTTCAGCTTTTCTCTGAACATCATTGGTAACGCTTCTATTACTAAAGTCAACCAATTTATTCTGTTTAAGATAATCGAAAGCCGACTTCAAAATAGGATAACCGGCACCAAAACACTGATTCCAATTCTGTATGATTTCGATGGCTTTAGTCTCCAGTATTCGAGCAAAACTTTTAGGTTTTGGCAATTTTCGTTCGACATTCAGCTCTAAAACTAATTCAAACAATTCGTACAAATTGTCCAACAATTGTGTCCGAAATTGATGAGATCGAACAAATAGTTCGTTAATTATCAATAGCGTTGTCACACGTATTTGCGAATGATTTTTGTGTAACTGATGAAAGAGCATACGAAACACGCGATCGATATTCTCATCGCTATTCCGACACAATCTCTTCAATGGCTTCAAATCGCTGTCATTTAATTGCGTTAATCCACTCGTTGTCAACGATTCCACTAATTTATCCAAATCTGTGTTATCGTTTGACATTTTTGTTTTTTTATTATTCAATTATTTGATTCAAAACAAATTAATTAAATTGAAAATATGAAATCAAAAATAAAAGTATTTTCGTATAAATAATTTGATACTCGTTTAATAACTTATATTTTTGGTCGATATATTAGTTTGGATAATTAACGGCGTTTCTTCTTTTCGTGGCGATTCCTGCGACTGTGCTGTTGATGTCGTGGCGGCGATTGATTGTAATTAGCGGATGATTCTTCAGTATCGCTGGAATCGTTGCCAGTATTGATCTGTTGCTTTGATGGCACAAAAATCACAGCAGCGATACATATCAATTGAAACACTGCGCCAAACATCAAACCTATTCTTATTAACTCATCGGTTATATCAACCATTTTTCTAATTCTAGTCAATTATCGTATACTTTGTACATTAAACCCAAATAAAAATGAGCTCAAACTACGTTCAAACTAGTTTTTATTGTTTTTTAAACGATTATATTACGAAGAGTGTGTTAAACAACGCCATCTTTGATCGACTAAATTGAACATAAAAATATATAACGTTTAGATATTTTAATAATTAATACGCACGTGTTATTGTGTTTGCGTTTTTGTTATTTATTTTATAATTATGGACACATCAAATGAATTTGATTTTTCGCTCTCAAAAGCTGTTAACAAATTCATCACAAATAGAAAACACATGCGAAACAGTGTAAACCGTAAACAGCAATCATTTAAAATCTATAAAAGGATGAACACTTATTTAAAGTTCGGAAAGAAACGCGGATCAAATTACTAATAATGAAATTACTGAATCAAATTTGAATAAGAAGTTTAAGCGAAATACAGAGCACAGCCAACAAGAACTGTGATTGATATTAGAGTATATGAGATATGAATTGATACACTCTTCCTGAAAGTATCGTTTTTATGGCTGCATTCGAGAGATATCTGGTTACGAGATTAAGTTATCGATTGGTATTGTTTTCAAAATTGGAATCACTAATAAGCGTATCATATATTTGATGCAATTTCTGGAAAACTTTGCGCAAAACGCGAACTCAATGGCATACACGAAAGTGTTATAACCGAACGGAATGTTCGAAATGGACAATTCTTTCCTTAAAAATTGTGCAGAAATCAGTTTACGAGGCGTTTCAATGATCACTGGTTCGCTCAATCCATACGATATTATAGCGATAAAACTCCATCTTATTTTCGGAAAATATCAAACGTGGTTATTGTGTCCTCTTTAGATGACGACCAAGTTATGAATGTTGGTCTTAACTGAATGAGCGTTTTTTAGCAAAGATAAAGCGCAAAGTGCTATTTAGTCGATAAAAGGTCTAAAAACGATAGCATTTTGACAATTAATAGATGATGAGATCGATATTGTAAACGAACGAACCGTCACATTAACACCTACAGCAACAGTAATTACATTTTTTGATAACATTACCGGTAAGAGTTGGATACCGATTACATTACATATCAAATATCCCGAGAAAATTTTCGATTTCGGCAAATTGTGTCGCGTTCTGTTGTAGATGTGGGAAGAGAACGAATGACGTGTTTGCTAATCGATAATAAAAAGAAAGTAAATAAAAAATAGCAATAATAAGAAGTTGACTGGTCGTACAATTGATGAAAGACATGAAAATCATGAACAAAACTGAATAAGGATATAATAAACGAAATAAAAATTAAAGCAAATAATAAACAAAGACAAACTTTCACGATCGTAGCTTAACGTTTCTCGAGAATAAGGATCACATCGATATTATTTTGAAAATGGCTCAAATGGAGTTTCGTTACGGCGATGGTGAACACGGAAAAACGCTGTTCGAAAATATTTTTCGCTAATTTTTCAAAGCGATTTATATTTATATGCTAATTAAATTTACTTTAAATATAGATAGAATGACAAAAGCCGTAGATTTTTATTACATTTAAATTTGTGGCGAAAAAATTAAATTTTTTCAAACGTTATATTGATTTTGAGAATCGTATGGGAGATGAGGAATGTATCGTTCATTCGAATTACCATAGATAGAAAGCGTTAGAATATTTTGAAACGAAATGAGCTTAAGGACAGTTAAAATTATGTAAAAATAATCTTTGCTTTTGTAACGTTTAGTAAAAGGTTTTTAAAAAATAATTTCATGTTTTTCTTCAACTTATCTTTATTATACGGTCAATAAAATAAAGATTTCATTATATTGTGTTACGCTAATATTGTTTTTGTCTTTACTTTTTTATATTAGATATTATTATACCATTAAGAAAATATTTGGGCTTTTGTTGAACTTTAATGCATACGATTAATACTGTGTAAGGTATTAATAAACGGTATACTACGTAATAGGCACCAAATGAACTGAATATTTAAGATAAGTGTGAAATAGTGTTAAATACGTTACATGAGAACAACTGTTGAAGCCATTAAATTTTTGTTACGAAAAGGATTTTTAGGTTAGTAATTAATTGAATTATTAAATGTTTTAAATTTAGCCTTTTAATGACTTTATTAAAGTTAATGATAATTATAATTACTAATCATTTATGTATTTATTTCATTTCTATTCTTATGTATTGAACTTTTGTTTTGTACGCTTATGTTTTGAATATTAAAATAAAAAAAAGGTTGATAACTAACTTTTTCAAATTTTTTTAATGTTGAAAATAAACACCACATTAATGTTATGTTATAATGCAATAATACTCTTAGTTGTGTATAATTTTGTTTAAAATTAAAAGATTATGCATAAATTAGTAGTTTAATAACAAAGAAAAAGTTTAATGAATAAATTTATATTGTATTTGAATAATTACTGTGTTCTGTGTTGTAATTTGTTTAATATCTTCTCATAATCAGGGCTTATGTTTGACATACATTTGTTTTGTTATTTCCCATTAAACTTTAAAATGGATTGAGTAATTATTTTTTATTTAAGCAAATCAATCCAAACTTTTTTGTTCGTTATTCTTCTGACCATCTAATACTATAAATTTAAATTTAAGATTTAATCTCTTGGCTTTTATCTAGAATTTTGTCCTATATTATTACTGAAGTCACAATAATTTTTTTTAATGTTTATCATTTCAACGGATATTTAAATAAATAATTTTATTATTTAAAACCTCATTATTTATTAAATTTGGAATTATATTTGAAAGGTTTATTTCAATTATAAATTTTATGGGGAAATAATTTGGTTATAAAGTTATAACGTGTACTGTTAGAAAATAATTGATTATTAATTTTAGAATTAAAGAAAATTTTTCTAACTTTAAAGCGATAATTTTAATGTATTTATTCTGATTTATATAAAACTTTTTATATTTAACAATTTTAGTCAACTCATCATCTATTATTTAATATATTTTACTATTTTATGCACTTATATTATCATCGAATAAAGTCGAATTTTTACAATAACAATAATGAACATTCAGATAAACCATAGCGAAAGATGATTGTATTAAAAATCATAGAACGTCTGACAGATTGAATGCTGCGAAATAGTTAATCCAATCAAACACCAATACTTAGTTCATATTTAAGAAAAGCGAATCTCCACTGTCAAGATACGAATCACAATGACAATTATAAGCGAATTTTCCTCTTTTTAACTCATTGTTTGACAGACAAGCAGACTGTAGGGCCAAATCCATGAGCATAACTATCAAAAATGCTAAGAGTTCATGTTTCCTTTTTATTCATTGCAATCTCATCGCAAAAACCACATTTAATGAATATTTCCCATAAAAAATCACGTTACAATATGCATTTTAAAATCACTAGTTTGCAGGGATAATAAAAAGTAGCCATAAATGGATTAAAAATTTAAAAGTTATAAAATAAATTCAGATAATATTTAAAAAAAAAGTGCCACGTTATAACTGAACGAAATAATGGGTCAAAGTAAAGAATTTATTTGCTGATAATGATTTAATTATTTCTTAGAATTGTTTACTATTATTTTCTTTCCAGTGAGATTAACGCAACAAAAGCTACAGAAACCAAAAAAAACTGATACAGTATCAGTAGATTCTTCGTTATCGTATTTCTTTTATGCAATTAAAATTGTAAGTATTTAAAGAATTTTTTCCGAACCATAAAAAACTTAAGCCCAGGTAATCATATTATAACCTTAAGAATGCACCTTCAGGTACAGGTGTTGTTATTTGATATTAACTGCGTCTTTCGCAGTAATCCCTTATACATCATTATTACTTTTAATGTTATTTGAGATATTATACTTCATTTACAAGTGTCAGGATTGCAATAATGTAATCGAGATAACGGGTAAAAAAATTTATGCTCCGTTACTTCCACTACCTTTTTACGAAATTAAATTTATGTTTGACTAATTTATTGCATAAACATTTAGATAAACGATTGACGCTTTTTATTAAAATATATTATCAGGAATGGCATTGTGCCTAATTTTGTGTATTCAGTTTAAGCAAATATTTTGATGTTGAAGCTCGAGTTTTTTGTTTGAAAGCAATTTAATGCGATCTTTAAGATCATTTTATGATAAAAGATTAATTTGTTGATTTGATAACACTATGTAAAGCTTTTTATATTGACTCGGGAATAGTGAACGATATGGCATAAATGTTAATCGTTCAAAGTTAAAATTAAATTTTTTGATCATAGTTATGGCCTAATAAATAGATTTTATTCAATTTTTAAATTACACATAAATTAGGGTGAAGACTAACTTTTTACAAACTATATATTTCCGTATGAGTTATATTATAAGGAAAATATTCGAAATTTTTAGCAGAATTAACATGCTAGAGTACCTAAACCTTTATAAATTATTGAATATTTCTTATGTCTGATATCCATAATTTTTCCTTTTCCATATTAATTTTAATGAATAAAGATTTGCAAATTTTACAACCTAAGCAACATATCATTTGAATCCTTATCTTTATATTTAAATCTGAAAAATAAAAGTCTTACTTTAAGTGTAAAAGGGTTGAAATTTGTTCTATTAAACTATTTATTGTTATGTTGAATGTTAAGTTTATTAAGATATTTATACTATTTTTTAAAAAACGACTTCACTATTTATCTTTAATTCCGTTTGTTTAATACTGTAATTTGTGTATTTGAATGAAGTGTTATAATACTCCCAATAAAATTGTTAATGCACTTAATCAGTGTGTGAATTATAAATATTTTAGAATTTATATTCCGTTTTATAAAATCAATATATTATTGTATGATAAATAAAACATGCACAAAACATTTTTCAATATTTCTCTAGTTTCTCTCGCTTCTTTGATAGGTTAATGCAAGTTTATATTAAAACTCAGATATTAATTTATAAGCTTAGATGTTCACCGCGGACTTACAGTCCGACAGAAAATAGAAAATCCTAAAGCTCGAATTTTTTCTAAAAAATGAGCTAAAAAATACTTAAAGCGAATTGGCACATACTTTTTCTGGTGAAATATAAGCTTTGGGATAATTTTTACATATTTTAAGAAATGTGAACGGAGTATAACAGATGACATGTCGATGAATTGGAAGCGAGAATAAATGGAATTAAATCCGAAAACTTTTGAATTACAAGTTTATTATTAACTCTATAAAATAATAAAAAGTTAACATTGTTTTAGGAATTACTATTTATTAGTAATTGAAATAGTTGTGCTATTTATATATATATTTCACTCCATAATAATAATAAATTTCTATACTGTAATTGCTTAAATTTCCTTATCAGTGAATTTTTTATTACAATATTGTAAATTTTATAAATGTTTTACCACATAAGTTGCAACTCATATAATTTATAGCATATCGTAACTAAACGTTTTATAAATTATTATTGGATACCATTCTGTTGTCTATAATTTGTTTTCTTTCTCCCATCGTTTTACAAGTAATTAATTTTTTTATTACTCGAAAAAGTTTATTTCAAACGTTATTTTCCTCTCAAAATACATGTTTTAGTTCACGTAAGCGTGCGATAGGTATACTGCTGCGAATGATTTCTTATTTTCCCTAGTTTTTAGTCAATAAGTTAATCACCATATAATGGTGTATAAAGAAATTGGGTTTTTTAAGGCAAGTAAACAAAAAATTTTGAGATACACGTCTTTGTGTTTAAATTGGACAAAGAGTGGTTTTTAAATCACTGTCTGCTTTATTTTTCTACTATAAATCACTTGTTTGCCCAAATGTTTAAAATCGCGCAACAATTAGCAAAGATTAGGTTTAAAAATGTTTATGAGATTTTATCGCTTTGAGTTACTATTTGCCTAAAGTTTAGTTTTGCCTCTATTCAACCACCAATAATAAATTGAAATATTTTCACAATTAAATACTTCACTTTATTTTTTTTAAAAACAATTAAGGATTTAATGAAAATTATTTTGATGCTAATTAATTTTGTGGATAACGTATACCGCGTATACCGAACAAAAAATGTTTAACGAATGCAATAATTAAAGTAAAATCTTATTTTATTTGCGAGTTAGTATGCATAGGTATAATAAATGTTTACGCAAACAGTTTCTCACAATTAATTGAGAGCGCATTCCTGAATTGAATTAATGCGTATTCAAATGCATTGATTGAGATATATATTTAGAATCTCGAATTTTTTCATAATCTTATGCGGAGATAAAAATAACTCCCTTTCTCGAGTGTCTTTATAGTTTGACAGCAATCTTAAATTTTACTTATGTTTTTATCTCTTATTCGATAATAATGTTATGTGCACTTATGTGAAACATTTTTTTGAACTGATAACGCTTTTAATTTCATCTTCTTCTTCTGCAAGCATTTTCATTTTCCATCGAAAAATTCTTTAGGAAAAAATACAACCAAATACTTTGTTTTTGTTTCTTTTCTATGTCTCTAATGATTTCCAGCTTTTTTCCTTTTTTCCACTAACAAATATTACGCCACTGTTTTTTTAAAGAAAATATTGGCCACAAATTACTAAATGTTTTTGGGTTTCTTATTAGATATATCTCTCCAAGTGATCAGTAGGAGGTCTAAAGTGATATTTGGTTTCTTTCTTTTAACAGATTATTCACGTATCCATTCGTTATGCATTGCGGTGAGCAAAGTATAAGCAAAGCATTTCGGTATATAATTTTTTGTGCCCATTTCCCAATTTATCTCTCGCTTTCTTTTTAATGATATGCCACCACAATCTTCGTTAAAAGGGGTTTTTGTTTACAAATGCCCACTAATTCTGTCACAGCATGAAACAAAACGAAGATTCATTAAACAAATACCTGATACGTTACTTTTTGTCTCCTTCTGAATAATTCTCTAACAGCATCTGTCAAAGAATCCGTCTGTGCCTTTACTCTATAATATTTAACTTTGTGTAACTGTCCGTCCGTCGCCTCTCTCTCTCTCTCTCTCTCTCTCTCTCTCTAACATCCAATAACTAACAATTTTTGGTGTAAAACATTTTGTTGACTGTTTCAGAAATGCTCAAAATAATGATTGTATAGTATTTGTGATTTAGTTTAGGAAATGATAATTGAAAAAAACTAGAGAAGAAGCCATAGATTTGGCAGAAGTAGAGTGCGTGAGGGACCGCGTATATAAATACAAACAATATCCTACTGTGACTTGATATGCATATTTGTATTGCTCAGTGGCGTTCCGTCAATCAAAATAAGGTTAGAGCTCATCAAATTCATGCCATTTGTTCAACAACTCCTCGCACATCTATTTTCTATTTGCTTGCGCTATAAGTCTCGTAAGTTCGTTTACACTTCCTTTGATGCCTAACTTTTTTTTGACATTGCCGTACCTTATATGCCTGTTTATATCGTTGCTCAAGTATTTTTAAGTTAATGACTTATGGTTTTGAGCCTCACAGCTATTTCGAAATTTTTTTGTCGTTTTTCGGATAACCTTAGCGCTCAAAGTTTATAGTCATAAAAATTGTGCTAAATTTTCCTTTTTGCTATACTGTATATGGCTTACTCTCAGGCATACTCTATGGCTGTAAAAGTGTTTCATGTAATTATTTGTAATAATAGGTAAAAAATCGATTAGTGTTATGTAGTAATTTCCTGTGAGCCATTTACCAGTGAAAATATTTGATGTGAGAGTTTGAGAGCAGTTCTCGTAACTTCTATACCGTGCAATTTATCTGATGCCTGTTATTCACTGAATGCCTCTTTTTTCACTTCAACTGTATGTCTCACTAAAGATAGACACTTACAGTTAAGGTATGAGCAAAACTATATGTGTGTTACTTTTTCTCCCAAAGCTATGTCTATTAACACCTTATCACCTCATTTATGATACAAAAGCATAAATAATAGGGAAAGCGATGCGGCTATAATGATGTTTAACAATAAGTACTTATTCTTTTGAAGCAAAAAGATGTGCCACTTTGTGTTGCTTTTTCCCAAAGTGTTAATCAAAAAAAAGTAAAACGTAAAAGAAATGGCAAACTAGAGCTTTTCAGCGCACAACCACATCACGACTTCGATAATATATTATCACAATAACTATTTTTTCTCCGCTTTAATGTTTATCTATTTGTATTTTAATAACTTTTTTGTTCGTTTGGTCAGTGTATTGGGAGTAGTGTTGGTCAACAGGTTTTCTTCTTTCTCTGTTTTCGACGTATTAGTGGAGTGAGGGTGCAGTAGAAAATTAATAATTCATTGGTTGCGTCCGTGAGTCCATCCTAGGTTTGAGCCCATTTAGCTTACCTTATGATGAAATATACCGATAACCGTCGATGATCACGAATGCCAAACAAAGTGTAGTACCGGCACCGCAGGCATTATTTGAATTCCATCTTTCGCTAAAAGCTGCCAATGGTTTTGTGGCATTTTTATTTAATATCATATCTAATGTGTGCCTGAGTTTAAAGCATTGCATTTTCAATAAATTACTTTTCTTTGCTCTGTTGAAATTTTAAGCATTGCATAGTTCATGCCCAGTGATTTTTTTTGTATCAAAATGAGAAAAATTAGTGATATTGTGATGAATATAAAATAAATAATTTTAACATTAATTTTACTTTTTGTGTTATTTCAAATTAGTTGGGTTTCATGAACAAGTCAGGAGATTTAATTAATTATAAATTAACTCAGTGTTAGATAGAACTAATTAACTCAACTTAAAACTTTAGCAAAATTTGGATGAAAGGGACTAAACTTGCTTTGACTAAATTGAATTATTTTTTTTGTTTGTAATTCATTACTTTGAAAACATTAAAAGTGTTTGCCGATAATTTGACATGCAATTGAACAATTAAAAAATGCACGCATGTGTTAATTATATGTGGAAATTGCTATAATCCAAACTTACAATAAGCAATACCGTTTATTATGATATTTTTTATCCCTCTTTGATGCTCTAAAATTTGGGCTTTATTAACTAAAAATATTAAATTTAATATCTAAAAGTCAATTTATTCGGAATTTTGAATTTTTTACTTATTAAAATTATTTTTTTTGTTATTTCATTGTTCCTTTAAAACATGACAATGACTATCTAACATGTATGTCAAATTGGCAAAATAGAATCACTAATTTTTACCTATTAAATCGTTAATGTTACTCGTTAGGATAATTGTAAAAATGCATGAAATAACGTGAACTTATAACTAGATTTAGATGGATCCTAATAGTTTATTTTAAACTCCCCCTACCAGTAAATAGAAACTTAATCGATTTATTAAGTCTAATCAATCATCATTCATCATTCAACATAATAGCGATCTACTTTAATATTTGTTAGTTTGTCGTTTATCTCCTATACCTCCCACAAAATATTTTATTTTCGAGACTTCTAAGACTGTAAAGTAATTTCATCACACTTATCGTTTGTTTATTATACAGTCTTCCGTGTTTTTGAATATCAATTTAAATTCATTTAATTAATTTCATGGATCACTTAATTTAATTTGTAATGGTCTAAAAAAGCTTTATTGCGTAATATTAAATATTAATTGCGTATTTATTCATATTAGAATAAGAAATTATAACAAAAAAGTGTTTATACAATTTTTGACTTTTAATTTAATTGATTATTTTGGGCTTCAATAATAATTTTATAAATAAGTTAAAGGTCACAGGACTACTCAGGCATTATGTAAAATTTATAATTATGTGAAAGAATTCGCTAAAAATAACGTCTAAAGTTATGCAAAAACAACCATTTCGTTCGCGGATATTGATATAGATTAAAGAAAATTGTTGAATCTTAAATAAATACTGTAAATAACAGGTACTACTTGAATAAAATACGGTTAGATAAATGTGACAATAGAATAGGATGCGGTATATTCTTAACTTTTTTGCCACTACAGTGCCGGTAAAAATTGTGAAAATTCTTAGAATCCCGTTTAATGTCTCTGTTTTTTTAATAAAACCTAAGATCATCTAAAACTAGAACTCACACTCAATGGAATGACGATATGTGACACAGATTTAGCCGCACATATCACCACAACACACGTGAATTATTTGGTGCATTATGCTGTCACTTATACTACTGGAATAGGAGGATCTTTTGGTTAATTTCCATTCCCGCGCCGAATGGCTTTATAGCGTAATCTCTTTAAAAAGTCTTTAGTTGCGGTAATCTTCCGCCCAATGATTTATAGAATAATTAGTTTCGTTTCTCAAAGAATAGTGAAAAGTGTATGCACAAAAGGTATTCAACTCCCAACAAAACCTATGCCTATTTGATTCAAGCTTTGCTTTGATCTTTTATGTAATATATGAACTTCAGTTCAAATATATTTTCTAAACGAAATAATGTTAGAAAATAAGTAATAATATAACCACTTCGTGTATCGAATCCCTCACTCTTACTCTTTATTATTCACTATACGTTGCAAATTTCGCAAAATAATATACCTATAGAAATAAAAAGAGAGGCGAGAGAGAGAGAGAGAAGAGAGAGCGAGAGAGAGAGAGCGAGAGCGAGAGAGAGAGAGAGAGAGAGAGAGAGAGAGAGAGAGAGATGGTTGATTTATATTTATTTCCTATTAATTATATACATGATTAAATTTTTAATTAGAAAAGATTACACTAATTGAGTTTTACATTTTTTGCTCCTTTATTTTTGCCGTTTTATGTAGTTTAGGCTCATTTAAAAGCTTATCTGTATTAATAAATATTCATTATTTGATTCATACATGTAATATAGCAAATTTTAAATTGAGAATTTTGAAACAAAACTCTCAGTTAACTCACTGTATATATGCTGATGAATATTGATGGATAGCCATACGAAAATTGTGCCTATTAAATGATTTTTTGAAAATGATTATTTATTGGATTTAAAATTTGAAAACTAAATTCACCGCAATCAAAATATTATTGAATATTGAATGAAAACTGTTTTCATTTTAAAAAATCTTTAAGGAAATTAAAATAACGCACAGTGTCTTAAACATATATAAAGACTGACACTTACGGTGAGACATAATTTATAGATTTGTGCTAATAAACTATTCGAGAATACTAAGGAGGGTAATGGTGCTTATGAAATAGAGAGACAGACAAAATAAGAAACAAAATTGTTGTGTGAAACGAATACTTAATAAATTCTTGATAAAAAGTATCTTACTTACGAATATTTTTTTACTTCATATCATTTACAGATTTATGCACTCCCGTGTGTTGCTATTTTGTATTTTTGTTTTAACTTTTTAATCGTCAGAAAAAAGAGATTATTTTGCCAATTAAGTGCTTAATGTTAAGATCTTAGCATTTAATAATTACAGTCGAATTTTTACATTTAAAAATCTTTTACGGCCACAGAATTCAAAAGAGGGCTCATTCAAAATGCATAAAAACTTTATATGTGTAGCAATAAAATGTTTTGCCATAAAAAGGGTAAAAAGCTCTTCATTTCTTACTAAAAAAAAATATTTTTTATAGTCTCTATTGAGTGTACTCTTAAAAATTTAATTTTGTTATTTTCACTAAGTTTAGTTTTAAACATTCCTGTTTGAAAAAAACTGTGACCAAATTGATGACAGCTGTTATACTTTTAGACAAAACCTCCCGCATCGCAGACAACAACTTTTTTGATGGCATAAACTTTTTTAATGACTTACGGGAAGGAATAAGGTTTTGATAGAATTTAATGATAGCGCACAATACCTAATGGTTTGCTCATCAGTTATGCTAAACGTTAAGCGTTAAGCATCATGTGCTGTTTTCTTCGTTGCCTAAAAGGCATGAAGATATTTAGTAAAGACAACAAATGATGAGTTATTATTGTTCATTCAATGGTCTTTGATTTGCATTTGAAAAAAACGTTGCGTCTCTCTCTCTCTCTCTCTCTCCTCTCTCTCTCTCTCGACTAAGGCTTAAAACATTATGTAAAGTTTAATGGTTGTAATTTTACTTAATTGGGTAATTAGCTTACAAGTTAAGCATAACATGCACATTATTAACTAAACTTAAAACTTGGATAAAGATTATTAGATTTATTTTTTTCTAAAATAATTCTAATTTGAATATCGAAACATCTCATATTTATTTAATATTGTTATACATATTTTCATTGTTATACAATGTTAAATAACATATATATTTTAATCACAGTAATAAGACTATAATTTAGATGTTATAAATAAACAATTTTCAAGTTTATGACAGAATTATCTTTAGTATTAAAATTGTAATTTTAATATTTTATTCGATTAGATGATAAATTAAAATTATTTTTGTTTAATAATAAAAAATATATAATTGGCTCATAAAGTTTAAAAAGTGGTTTAGAAAGGAGATTATAGTCACTAATGGGAGTTAATGAATTGTCTACTGTAAAAAACTTATATTATAAACTTTATATAAAATAAATACTTCTTAAATAAAAAATGCCTATATTATTACATAGACTATAATGAAATGTTTAATTTTCTTTTAATAAGTTTTATAAACTTATTACGGTTACATACTCAATTGATTTCAATGTTTCAGTGCTTTAAAACTCGATCAAATCGCTAGTTTTATAAGCGTTTACGAATTCTCATCACCCGCTGTTAAGTTCTCAAAACTTATTTTTGAACTTAGAATGAATGGTATTTATGTTTAAAGATGGTATTTTAAATATCACAAAAGATGTTGTTATGATTTATGAATTTTTAAACTAATAAAGATTTGTGAAATTAGTGAACACTAAATATACTTTAAACATTAAATTCTAATTTTTCTCTTTTTTAAAAAATTATTTATCAATTTAATAGATTTTTGATGTCATTTCCCAAATGTGGTTTAAAGGTTTCATGCCATTACCATAAATTTAATATTTAAATGTTCGGAACAAATTTTGTTTTTATAAAATAATGAGTATTTTTCTTTCGGTTTTCAAACACAATCTTTCCAGCACAAGATTTAAGGTTTTAAAGAGAATGCGATAAATTATGCAAATTATAGAAATATAAAAAATTATTTATTATAGGTTTTTTGTGATTTAAATTAATTTGTTTAATTCAATGTAAACTCATATAATTATATGTCAATGCTTTTACTAAAATATTGGACGGAATGGAAAACATTCGGGGTTTTCGGATATTGCATATAATGTAATTTTTGCATTTAATTATTATTCTAAATTATTAGTAATTATTTCTAAAAAATAAAACAAAATCACACAAAAAAAGTATTTAATTAATTTATTATAATTTATTAATTAATTAAACCTTTACTGGGAGTTTCGCATCCTTTACGTGTCAGAAGATAATTATAATGCCGAATATAATTAAATATTTAATAACAATCATTAATAATGGAATTTAGATCATCGATCATTTATCGCCCATACTTTTCTCTTTAGAAGCTTTTATACCAAAATAAGGAATATTATTAAAAAAATTTACGAACAAAAATTGTAGTTACAAAGTTCTTTGTAACAAAAATTGTAGTAAAGATCGAATTCGGAAATCAGGTACTTTATAAAATCTAATTAACCGCTTAAGTTTTTTGTTTACGTAAAAAACAATAAAAAATAAAATCGATTTACTAGTTTTATGGACTCTATCTATTAATGTTTAAATAAGCTTTAAAAATATCGAAAATTCACAAAATTATTTTTTTTGCTGAATAAATTTTCTCAATCTAAAAATAACTTTATTTCTTTTTTGATTATAAATTTTCGCTTTTTATAATACTGTTTATGCAAAAACATTGAATAAATAAATTTGTTTATATATATTTGCGGAAATCGGTTAAGATATCATTCAAATTTATTATTATTGATATGACAAAATACTTAAACGAAATTTATTTAAAAGCAGTAAATTTTAAGTTTTTACAATATTTCGAATCAGATCAAAGAAACTCTTCGAGTGCATAAATTAGAGTTATACTATCTTTTTATTATAATATAATTCCAAGTTTATTTTATAAACACACTTATCTTAATTTTTTAGCACTGAATAATAACCTAATCTAAATATTATAAATCATATTTTATCAGAAAAAAACTATTGCAACAATTGTTTTGGTAACCCGTCGTTACTTCAATTAAAAGTAACTTTTACGCCAAAATGCAATCACATCCCTGACCCGAACGACTAGTGGCACTGTAGTGCAGTGTTCGGCGCCATAAAGGGCTGGAACTACGTGTTAGCAAACCGATGAAGCATTGCTCATAGTTTTGACATTGATTGGCGCCAAAAAAATGCAATTTAATGGCAAGCTTATTGTTTCTGACAAATTGCGTTTACTAATAATTATATATTGAATTATGCGTTTAGCGATTAATATTTGCCTCATTGTCATTGAACAAAACGGATATTGTACTGTACTTACTGTATTCTAACTGTTATATTTTGAAAGTGTTTTTTTTCTTTTCGTTATCTTTTGTTTTATCTCGTATTTTGACTCTTGAGAATGTAAGCGAGAAAAGAATAGAATACCAAATATTTTTTGCCACTTATTCGGTATTTTTCATTTTGCTTGGTTTTTGTTGAATTTTTTTTTTTGCTTTTTTAATTCTTTTAATTTTATGCATTAAACATGCGGTGTGTTAAGTAGTAATTCATTAGTTCGTAATAAATTTATTTTTGTTTTTTTTCTATTTATTATTCTCAATGATAAATCCATTAACCAACAAAAATGTTTAGTTTTTTAATAGAGTATGAACAGTGATTGTAAACATAAATTAAAAGTAGAAAAATTCATAGAAAATTTATTAACCATTTCTTTACATGCAGTGGTACCTCAATCAACATTACCGCATAAAACAACAAACATGATTATTAATAAAATATGATTTTTCAAACTATACGAAAAAGTGATTGCAGCCTTGGAATTATAAATTAGTTATCAAATATAAATGTATATAAATATTTCGGATTTTTTCTTAATTTTAAACAATTATATTTCCTAAATTGGTTACAAATCTTTCCTATACAGTCAACATTTCTAGTTAAATACTCAATTATTTTGTGTTGCTTGTTCGTTAGTTATGTAATAAAAAGCGCAAAATCGATGACCCCTTCCATAGCCTTCCCTTGTTTTTGTTTGCATCGCAGTATAAAAACAAAAAATTAATTTTCATATATTTGATTATTCCGTCCATTCAATAGTTATTTAAATAGTTAACTATTTCGAGTGTACTTTTGCAAAAGTGCCACTTTTCTTCTTATTTTTTGCAGTGTTGCGCAAAAAATGATTTTTTTTAACTACTAAGCAGTAGAATTAAACAAAAAACAATCGATTAACCTTTAAGACTATTGATTTATCTAAGAAATCTTTTTCAACGTCATTCTATGTATTTTGCATTTGAGTTTTTTAAATTTCGCGATCTTGTTTTTTATCTCACGAATTTCTCTTATTTCTCAGAGCTTGCAATAAAAAATTGTTTGAATTCTAATATGTTTGTGCAGCCACTTCACACTAAAGCCATATGAGTTTTCTGGAATTGCATTCAGTAGATAATAGTTATGCATCACGTTATTAATTACCGATTTTAAGTGCAGTTTTAATAAAATTATCGAAAGCTTCGCGTGAATTTTTTGTAAGTATCAGAAATTATGCAATAATCTATGTTCAAAATATTTTGAAGTTTTTTTTTCGTTAAGTTTTAAGTGCAATAAAAAACATTGCCGTTTATTTTTAATAACCTTGACGTTTCATTCCTCATCTGGGATTTAGAATTTTTTTTCTTAACTATAAGTATTTCATAATAATAATTATCAAAATGGTATAGAAAAACTTGAAGATTATTCACGTGAAATTAAAATGTAAACGAAGTGATTCGATAAAACAGTTTTTTTATAAGTATAGATATATCTTAACATGAATTATTCAACGAAAATTTTTAAGGCATGTCAATACTTAAAATAAAATTGCCTTAAAACCATTATGCAAAAGCTTTTATAGAGTATGTAAAAAATTTTAGATAATGTTCTGTGCAATCCTTTGCTGAAATAGTAGTTCTATTGTTTAATAATTTTGAATAGTGTCCAAGTAATATAAGTTTATTTCATTAATAGATAAGGATTTTAGAGCAATATTTATCTTGAAAAATAAACAGAAAAGCCGTGAAATTATTAACAAAATGTTATTTTGTAAATTTATGTTTCGGTAAATTAAATAAGTTTCTCTTTTGCAATATATTTGACATGAATTAATTATATAAATATAAATTTTCCTAATAATTCCTAATTTTATTTTCGTAATATTAATATTTGATTTATTGCAACATTTCAATTAAATGAGCCAAATATCAGTCTCACATTTTCTTTTTGACGTTAGTATGAGAATTGACCTTATAAGTTAAAAAAATATTATTATTATTATTAACTTAATAATATACTTAATTATTTCCTCATAACTTAGCGGTAAAAGTAGAATTTCGAAATAGAGTTTAATATATATTAATAAAGTAAAACCGCACGTAATCCACTATTATACAAAGTATTATATATAGTATTTAAGCTTTTTCTTAATACAAAAAAAAAAGTTTTCTCAAAACCAGTGATGTACACTCTCATCATTTTGGTGTGGTCTGTACAGTACTTTCAAGTATCGAAACGTTTTTCATTGTCGGGTATTTAAAATTGCTAACTAGTAAGAGCATTAATATATTTTTTTCATTAACCTCTTAACTATTAACTAACTTGAGAAAAGATCGCCATGACTGATAACTAACTAGATTGATTTGTCTATAATATCAATAAAATTAAAGGAAAATCGACATCAAATTTTAAGAACTTCCTAATAATATTGACAATATAGCACAATTTAATGCATTTATTTCTTGAACTCCCTTAGACTATAGTTTGCTTATCCCTGTTTTAAAAAGTTAAATCATTAAAATCTTCAACTTTCCTCTCAAAAGTTGGCACAGCAATCGAGTTATCTCATAGTCTGAGCGTTCATTTAAATTTTAAAATTTTAATTAAAATGTTAGCTGTAAACAAAATGAAACGTGAATAACATATTTAAACTTATTTTAGCATTTTATTTAAGTGATAACAGAATAATTTATAGTATCGGTAATATTGCTAAAATTACATCCGAAAGGGTTAAAAGATTTTATCATAATTTGCAAATGAACTCATAACTCTAACCAATTACAAGAAATACTGGAATTCATTTTTGAAAGATTATACAGTATTGATAAAAACACATATCCTTTTACGCTTTTAAAGCATTTCTCACTGTTTAAAAATGAAATAAATTCTAATCATTCATATTTTTATGCAAAGGTGTGAACAAATAAATTCAATTTGTTTTTTATTAAATTATCAAACCTCACCCAACGTTTGATATTTGATGGCATTGTGCTTTATTTTTATTTTTTACTGTATTTTAATCAAATTGTAAGTTATTGTATTGTATTTTTTATTTTATTGGTATCCTTTAGTTAATATTTTTTTCAGTTTTTATCGTGTTAATAAAGTTTTTATAATTAACTTATCAATGGAAAATTTTAATCATTCTGAACTTTTTAAATGTTAGTTTTAAAAAATGTAAATAATTAGTTTTTGAGAAATACTGTTTTCTAAATTGTGGAGCGTAAAATCACGATCTTTTTATGATTACCAAGGTCACAAATTTTGAGGGAAAGAAAACTAATTTATACTTATTAGCATTGAAGAATTGAGGAAGTTATTAAAAAGAGGACTTAAGAAAATTTCATTTAATTTTTACGACTTCGTAAATCCTTTTTCGGAACTACGCTTACAATTTTAAAATAATTATTAAATTTATTAAATTATAGTTAGAATATTTCCATGTAAACTTTTTTGTAACTTTTAAAATAAATAGTTTTTAGAATATAAATAATTAATATATCGTTTTAATATTTATAAGGACAGATTTAAGTTATAAGTTTAAAAATAACAACAATTTGCTTAGATTACGCAAATTGGTTAAAATTACGTACAAGGATTGGATTAATGTGTTTAGCGAACAAAAAATGAGCTGTTTATTTCTTTTAAAAAATATTTAATTAAAACTTTGTAGTTCAATGTCCATCATAGAATAACCAATGTTTTTGCATAATCCTTAGATAACTTGGTATTTTAGCCAGCATTAATTACTAATGTGTGTGACTAGGATTTAATTTTGTAAACTCTACCGGATATGTATTTTTTCAAAATCAACTTCAAATTTAGGAAGACTATTTAAATTAAAAATTTTCAAAAATCCTAAACATTGTTTGACTATTCTCGTATTTATGATAAGTTAAGAATTTTTTAAATTGATAGTATACATATAAATAAACAAGAAATACAAATTAATAGAGAACCCACTTATTCATAAGTTATTGCATACTTGTAGCTATATATTAAGTTTTCCCGAGATAACAAAATACCAAATCATTTTATTATGATAAAAGCTGTAAAAATCCCTTTATATAATAAAACTGCGGACGTACACATGATCAAAAGCATAAGCTTACTGTAACTTTTTTTTTGAAAATTTAACTTGATTTAAAAAACTTTTCATTTGTCATATTTTAAGCTAACAAAAAAACTATACAGAAATCCCATCGTTATTGAGATTACATTTAATGTATTTTTAATTATTTAATTATTTAACGAACAACTAAAAACAAAAACACGTAGAGAATATTCGAGCATTTCAAGTTAACATTTCAAGTAAATGAGTATTTTAGCCGTTTCATTATATGGTCTGCTTTATGACGCACAATGAGTACCAAGGATTATTAGTAATATATTAGCGTAATACTTGACCCTGTTGTCCTGTGCGTCACAATACTAAGGCCCTGTATATTAATTAAATATTTATCATTTATATTTAACAGCATAATAATTAGCACAATAAAAACTACGTAAATTTTTTAATATGGGTTGCTTGAATTAACTATCGCAATATATCACATATATGCGGTGTATTGTAATACCGGTTATGAATAAAAAAAAGCTAAAGCATCATCTATTTTAAAATTATGCAAATTGATGAAAAAACGTATTGGGAAAGCTATAATCATAACTGTAATATGTTTCCTTGATAATAATTCAATAATAGCTTGAGGTTATACGCTAATTTTCTTTAAGCAAAAAACATATAATTTTTTCATTTCGTTGAAGAGTATGAATTTATTATTTTCGTCTATAATGTGGTTAAAACTGATTTGATTATTAATTATTATTTTGTATAAAATTTTAGTTCAATTCATGTCTTATAATCTTTATCTTTACATACCATCAGATATGAAAATGAAAATTGACCCAAATATTTTATATGATCTGAATTTTATATTAAAATTTTTTATTTTTTAAAAATACGAAAAGTTTAAAAGTGGTTTTGGAAAAAAATCAAAACCAGATTTCTTCCCAAAGTCAACGTTCCTCGCTGTATTTCGATATAAATTTACCTTATTATCGCATATATTTCTTAATTTAGTGGTTAAAATTGGCATATTATTTTAATAATAAATAGTAATTTGTGGCTAAACTCTAATTATTTAATTAATTTCCAGATACAAAAGTTTAAAACTACCACAGAGTTTTTTGTAATCTCATTTATTTTTCAAAAATCTATCGCTTAACGACTAAGTTTGATATTACCGTATTTTTCACAAGGCATATAAATCCATTAAGCGTTCAAAAAAGTTTAATGCAAGTTTAATTTAATGAATAGATTAATTTAAAGCAAAAATTAACATTAGCTTAAGAGCTCAGTATAAATTAATTTCTTATTTTCTCACATTTTTGATTTCTCCTCTTTGATCTTTCGTTCCCATTATTAGAAAGTAAATACTAAAATACTACAATTAAGTACTTCAAACTATAACATCAAATCATTATTTAACCCAAAGGCTATTTTTAAAGGAAGAAGGATAAGGCTTTCTTTTAGATAAAAATTAAATTAACTCGCAACTCTCAAATCCTTAAGGTATCTTTCATTTTGATGTGAGAAAAAATATAAATATTTAAGATAACAAAATTTTTAAATTAAATGCCTTAATTAAAAATATTTGTTTAAACTATCAATCACTTTAATTTTTAGCTCACTTTTTACACCAATTCGAGCTTTATTTTTGGCCGTATCCGTCTGTCCGTCCATATATAACAAAAATAATTGACTTGAATTATCTCTTAAGAAATATCTTTCTTGTCTTCATTTAATCATTTATAATTGTTTTTGGCATTATTTTTAAATAATTAGTGGAAATTCAAAAGTTTAAATAAAATATTAAGAAAAGTTTTTTAGCTTACTTTTATAAAAAAGTAGAGCTTATGCTTTTGACACTGTCCGTCCGTCTGTGTGTCCGTAGTCTTACATCTATAAAGGGATTTCTCCTATTTCTTATAATAATAAAGGTATTTGTCATTTTACCATCTTGACTAAAAAACTAATAAATTTGTGACATAAGATTGCAAATACCTATTAAAAGTGAGCTCTCTATGAATGTGTCGTTCTTGTTTTCTATTTTTCAACATTTATATTTGCAAACCTAATATACAATCAATTAAATTTAGCATATACTGTAAAACGCGTGATTTTATAAAATTTGAATATTTTCCAATTTTAGACTAAAACCCCTACTCTACCGTTAGCTTTTACATTGTACACCTTGAAATTAAGAAACCGCTATTATCATATTACACCTGTTACAAAACTAGTAGTTATTGAAAATTTACTGCCATTACCATTAATACAGTAATTGTGGTACTGTAGTTGAATTGGAGATTAGCTCTGGTAATGGAATCAAAAAAATTGTAATTGCCGGAAATGGAAAGGTAGTACAAATCTTGAGTGCAGTGGAAAAATTAAATATTTTCAATCATTAATTACTATCATAGTTGTATTTCTCCATAAATAAAATTATAAGCTTTCTACAAACAATTGTTTAATGTTTAGAAAATTCAAAACGTAATTTAATATTTGGCGCAAATTAAACATTCAACTTGCCATGAATTAGAAATAAAAGCTATGTTATCCAAAAATTTAAATATGAAAACTACTGCTCTAGAAAAATATAATAAATTTTTTATAACAAACGGGCTTATTTTTCTGTTCCACCGCAGCCAATATACGGGAGCATAAACATAAAGCACGCAAAATGCTATAAATAGATATATTTTAAAGTCCATTTTTTATGCATAATAAATGGAACAATAACTTTGATGCAAGTTATTAAATCGATACGAGTTTTCAATGGAAGTTAGTGTATTGCGAACTTTGAATCTCAAAAGTGTATGTCAGCGAATAAAAATGCGAATTTATTCAGTGAAATGTGAAATCACATGAACGCCAAACAGAGAGCACACACGTTTCCAATGAACAATTTGACGTGAGTTATGCACAAAACTTCTAACAAAAGTTTTTGTCAATTAGTGTATTCTATTTTAGTTCACATAAAAACTAAAATATTATTATTTTTAACAGATTATGGTATTTAGTGCACGATAGTGTAATAAAATAATTATTTTTGTTGCATAGATAATTATTAATGAAATAGTTCTGTTCTGACACTGATTTATAGTGAATTTATTTATTTATTTACTCTAATATTTCAATTAAAGTTTTAATTCAATTCCGCTTTTTATTGAATTTTATGTCAATTTCAATTTATATGTAATTTTTTTGAAAATCTTCCAAAAAAGTTATGTTTCATTATATAACAGATTTATAATAGATAAACGGAATAAAAATTATGGGAATATACGAAACAGACATATTTTTTACGCACAGTTCCACAACACATTTAGCAATTATCGAATGTCTTTCTTAAAAAAAATTTTCCAGCCATTAACTAGCAAATTATCGCGGAAGATATCTTTACTTTATGATATCAATTAATCACTTTGATGTCATCGAGGGCACAATCAAGCAAAATACGTGCCACTAATTAATAATTACGTATCAATTCTTAATCAAAAATATATGCTAATTTTTCCAATATTTAATTTAAAATGATTTAATGCGGTGCTTTGACATAAGCTAATAATTTTATAAGTAATACTTGATTTATCAAATATTCCTATTTGGTGGTCTTATTTGTTAACCCTTTTTTATAACATAAGTGGTGCTATTAAGCAGCAATTTTCACAGCAATTTACATTTAAAGCGGTCTTTAATAAAAAAAACTTTTCAAGTGATTTTCAATAATTATATACGCGGCGAATCTTTATTTAAAATACGGGTTAAAATAGTTTTTAATTACTCGCATTTTATAGCACTCGTTTAAAATATAATATTATACGAAAGTAATAAAATATATAGTGTTTTTATTTGGTCATTTAATTTTATTGGGTATGTTTTTTTGCGAGCAAGAAAATTACTCAATAATTAGATGTGTAGCCAAAGAACGAGCAGTGAGAAAAAAAATTGCCTACAAAAGTTAAAACTTCATGACAGCTATAATTTGAAAACGGTTTTTTGAAACTTTTTTAAGGTGATAAATATGCGAAACATGCTCACACTTTCATTTAAAAAAATATGGGTATAGAATTAAAATACTATGATAATGATCGTGAATGTGTTGAGTCCGTGTCAAAGATTACTGTCATGACCTGTTGATAGAATATGATAATTTTACATATTAAACATTAAAGCTATGCTATACATATCATCGCACGTCCTTGTCATTCATGTTGGCATTACTTCAATAATGAAGATGTAAAAGCTATGCTGAGATTAGAGCTACTTGTTTATAACAATAATTTTTAGTTATGCTTTTTTGCTGAAGACCACTACTGCTCTTAATTTTCGAAATACTTTACTTTTATCGATATTATTTGTATGTTTGGCGTCTAAATTGAGGTGAAATTACTCAAAAAATGTTCTTATTGATGAAGCATTCGTGGAATTAATTAATCGTTATCATTTCTACGGGTATTCTATATTTTTATATCCTAAATTGTTTATCAAACAAAATCAGCAGAAAAATCTCTAAAAATAAAATAATTATTTCTTTTGTTCGCAAAACAAACGAAAATTTTTTATGATAAATTGTTAAAAACAAAATTGTTTCCAAACGTATGAAAGTATGTTTCCGCTAAAATATTCTAATGCAATATCATTTTTTATATAGAATTTAAAATAATGCTAATATATGATGGTATAGAAAAGTTAAACACATAACAAAAAAGTTAGACCCCCTATAAGCTGTCTATAAATAAAAATTTTCTCTTATGCATTATTCGGTAATATGTATTATTCATACCTTACACCCGTTTTCGCATGTTGTTTTCAGACAAATTCAATATTCCGCCGCTTGAGGTTTAATTACAGGTTACGTGAGTATTGGTTCTGGCATTTCAATCAATTGGGAGAAGACTTCACGAGAGCCAAACAGTAAAACGTTATGCATGGGAGCCTAAAACATTTTTCCTCTCAAACAAAATTTATGTTCTGATCTTTATTTTTTTAAAAGAAAAGTTTTCGCTCGAGTTTTGTAGTTCAAACTTCCAAAAATCCATTACAAACCATTACCGAAAACATTTGGTGGTAAGACTTTTTTCTATTATAAAATAGAATCGCTGTCACAATTGCTGTTAAGAAGTAAATAGCAAACAACAATCATAATATCATAAATCATACCATTTATTGATTTCAAATATAAGCTTATATATATTGCCTAAAGAAATTTTTAAATATATTCTGTGCAATTATTATTTTTCTTTAAAAAAGTCATTTCTAACGCCTGTCAGCGAGAGAATAATTTTTTATTTCATAAAATTGCTTATCACTTTATTTTGGCCAAAAAGAGAGAAAAAATTTAGAATTGCTTTTCCCCCGAAGTGTGCAAAATAGGCTATTTGTTATATGAGGTGTCGATCCGCGAAAAAAGTTGAGAAATAGGTTAAAAACAGCCCTCTAAACAGCAACAGTTCTCTCTCTCTCCTAATGTTAATTTTTGCACAGGGAAACCAGTGTGCAATTTTTGTCCAATATCTTTTGATGCACGTTTGCACAATTATTGGCATTAATAGTGAGCATATATATAGTTGCGAGTTTAGTTTACTAGCCATCGTTACGTCGTAACATAATTGATGCCTTTTGTTCATTTTCTCTCTTTTTTTTGATGATCTCTCTCATAGAACACCACCAAAAATAACTAATGTACTCAACACGACCTGACCGTGACCTATGCCTATATTGCATAATTATAAATTTAATACAGTTCATTATATTTATTTAAATAATTACTAATTATATGCATTAACAGGTGTGCTTTTTTTAAACATTATTTTTTTAATACAGAACACTAGTTGTGAATATGCTCATGGAATTAATTTTTAGCTTCATTTTTATTGAATGTTTATTTATAATCTCTTTCTCTTTTCGCCTCTGAAAATGCAGAACTTGTTTTTCAACAGCACATAACTGGCTGTTACATGTATTTGGTGTGTATTGTATGCCTGATTGTAAATTTACTGTACACTTGAAAGTAGTTGGTGAATAACGCCTTCAATTTAAATTTCACTTTTGTTCCGAAATTATGGTAAACGTGATTATAGTTTCGGTTCATAATTATTATTTTGGCAAACCTTTAATAATATTTTTCATGACAATCGCTTTTCTGTTTCTCATCCATACATAACTTAAGCTTAATTTCTATACTTTCGCTTTCAAATACGCCACTAATCATTGAACAATCTCAACACATTCCTGCTGGATATGAGTATATCTCAAATCATACTGTGTCTCAACTTTTAATGCTTATTAATAACAAATAATTGTATATAATATATATCCAAAAGCTATATTTAATATTTAGATAAGAAAAATTATTGTAATATTTTCTACTGATAGATAATTTGGCATTAAAATACGAAACAATTCTTCATTATGATTGCAGTATATCCCACGGATTTAGAAGCGAAATCTACTTAAACCTGTTTTTCGTTTAACTACTATTTTATTGCATATCATCTTTTAAAGATAACAAAAAATAATATCCTCAGTAAGAATGCATATGTATTTCCAATAAACGGATACATTCACTCTTCATTGTTTTAAAGTTATTAACCGAAAAATAATTTTGCTTATTTATATTTTCGAAGTAAGGAAACAATAAATAAAAAGTTTTTGATTCCGGATCTCTGCAATCATGATGGCTATAAAAGTTTCTCATTAATAAGATTATTAGTTTACGTAACACTAAAAAATGTCTGGTAATCAAAACAATATAAATTCTTTTCAACGCCGAAACTACTGTTTCGCTGCTTTACCTGTAATTGTTAATTATAATCATTTTTAGATAAAATAGAAGTGTAATAATGTTTAGCTTGAAATATAACATTTATGTCTGAAGTAGGAATTTCTAGCGTAGGTTTGCAGTTCAAGAGTAGAATAGTCGTATTATATATACCGGATACGTGTAAATCTCTAGCTCTCTATTCAAACTTAGTACAGTAAATCACTGTTACGATAAAAATCATCGATATTTACTAGTACTGTTGTATGTTTACATAATAAGTGTTATCGAATCATAAGCAACAATGTCCGGATCGTATAAAAAAATAATAGAAAGAATTTATTACATTATTATTATTAATGGAAAAAATTTCAACTACTGATAAAATTACAATAAAAATAACTTGGCATTTGTTTTACATTCAATTTAACTTCATATACACTATTCCTTATCTGTTATGCGTATTGCTATGACGGACACATTGAAATTCAAAAGTTTTTTTCCAAATAACAAAGTTAGATGGATTCCGAAAGAAAAAAAATAATCCGATGATAAAATGCTTTTGCGAAAATTTGTGTAACTTTTTTTACGATCACATTTGAGTTATGACCCAATGGGCAGAACTAGCTTTTGAAGTCTCGCAACAATGACCAACTATGACCACCCACTTATATACGAAATTTTATCCAATTGATACCAGTCTCGCAATCACATTGTCCTTCTATTTTACGCATTTTCTTGGTACCGATACACTAAGTTATCAATGAGCTCTCGGAATTTTTGTATTTTTTAGTGCATTTAAATAAAGTAAGCATTTTTCGCAGTAAATGTTAAGTGTACTCACATTTACTCGTTGCTCGCGAGCACAACTATCACATACAAAAAAGATAAGCTAACGGTAAACTAAATTAAAGAAAATAATTTTCTTCAAATTTTGCTATTCTCTACAATAATCACTTATCTCTCTCTCTCTCTCTCTCTCTCTCTCTCTCTCTCTCTCTCCCTCTCCCATTCTGTCGTTGAGTGCCTTAACAAAAAAGTTAATGAAAAGTATCTTCTTCTCTAACAATAAGCTTTGGCCTCCGTTAACAACTCCACCCACAACTCATTTATCGCAGTTTTATCGAAATCTTAATCTAAAGTGGTGAAAGTATGTTATATTGAGTGATCTGATGGGCCAAAGAGCGGTCCATCTTAACTCAAAGATACACATATACACGGAAGACCCTCCTATGTTTACAAGACCTTTTGAACCACTTAACTAAGCAAAGACCTCAATTTATACAATTAAGTTGCGCACTTTTTTATGCAGCAATTACGTGCACCATTTGATATATAACACCATTAAACTATTACTCTAATCTGATTTTTTGCTCCTATAACTTATGAGTTGTTAGTTTTTAGTCTAGTCTCTATTGCATTTTATTGCTTCTCTCTCTCCTCTCATCAATTTTCTTTGCATTTAAGTTTTGTTATAAATTTGTTAAAATTTTTTGTTAGTTTATGAGTTATTTTTAACTATATTTATAAGTTATTATTTACTCGCTATGTTGTAATACTCACTTAAAGGTTAGTAATAATTGAAAATTTTGGAAGGCATATACAGAATTAAAGAGAAAGCGTGTATGTCTTTTAGCAAATAGTCAATCTTTATTCATCCTCATTATCATATATAAAGTTGACGTGTTGATAGTTTAATAGTTGCTAAGTTTCTACCTGATCTTATCAGTAATGGAATGTTTGGGCGAATGGCTAAGTTTGGCCAAATCGGGTTGAGCAGCGGTGAACTTCTTTATTTTCCAGTGGGTGGGGATTTTTCGTTGCTTTGTTTATTTTAATCCCAATAATATACGCTTTCTCTCACAACCGCCCATCTCGTTACTAAATTTGATAATTACTGGCTCTATCCTTTCAGGTGAGATGAGACTGCGAGATAGTGATAGTGCCAAAGCCAATATATGCTAAACAATTGGCTGGAATACGTTAAAAACTACACTTCTTCTACGAGCGCTAACTACTGATTATACGTTTTGAGTGTTTCCAGTGTAACATATTTATGATCGCATTCCTGCTAAATGTTAGAAACTTTTTTTTCTTAAATTTAAATTATTATAGTTTACGCGTTAAACACTTAAACGTTAACAAAAGCGTTTTTGTATGCTTAGTCGTTATCTCTGTTTATTTGATGCCGTAAATCGTAATATGATTTCGCTTATGGCACTAACAATATCTAATTTTCGGAATACTTTCTTTGACTATTGCTGCACCAAATTAAAAAAATATAGTTAAAAGGGTTTCCTGTTTGTGGATCGCAACATTGATCACTAATTTTACCACCTCCTGATCAGGAATTCTGGCTGTGATCACCTGGGATGCACTTATATGATATAGGGGTTGTTCGGTCAGATAAATTTTAAAGTGGTTTCCAGTCGTAAAAAATCTTTCCACTCATTGAGCGAAGAAGTGGTGATATTTAGTTGGCTGTTCTGTAGTTTCGAATGTGTTTTGGGTTATTTGGTGGCGCACATCATTAGACTCGATATTCCCACTGACAAAACACAACGGGAGTGCAAACTTTGCGCTGCAAATAACAACCAAATGATTTTTTTCTTCTTCTTTTAGGCATGCCTTAAAATACATTTGATAATGACTGTAATATATATTATTTTTATTTTTCGTCAAAAGAGAATTGAGAATTCGATATGAATAACAAGCGCTCAAAATATTTCTTAAGCTCCACCAAACAATCTCTCAAAAAAAATATTTCATTTTGTTTTTACTACGACTATTATATATATTTTATGGTTTAAAATGTTCGACATTTATTTACACTGCGTAGTATTTTTTATTTTTTTATTGCCAATTTTATAACTTTTGGTGCGTTAAAATTTTGTATCTCAATTTCCAAAACATGTCTTTTTTATTTGCAAACAAATGTTTTATCAGTTATTTGCGCGCATTCAAGTTCAAACAACTAAACCAGAATTATGAATAAACTTTCTCATCTCAAATCTCAGCACTGTTTTGCGTCATTAGACATGTTAGCATCTCATATACTGTATAATTGATCGATAGGCGAAAAATAAATTTCAATAAATTATGATTTTTTATTCAACAAATCTCTCTCTCTCTCTCTCTCTCTCTCATCGCAAGCGCAGGTGAGAATTAACATCAGTAGTAAATTGTTGTTCAATGAAGCGATAAAAATGAAAACATTTTTTTCAGGTACTAAGTGTTCCCTTATTTGCTTCACATCGCTAACAAGTGATGCGAAAAATGACTAGTATTTAGAAATGATGAATCGAATCGCGAAATAAGCGTTTTAACCTCACGAGTCAGTAAAATAGAAAAATTACGTTCATTGTGACGAAACGTGATGCGATAGTTGTTGTGTTTATATGTGGAAAGTTTTTTACATTTCATCTCTCACTGACGTTCACAGGCGAAAATAATAACTCTTCTATCAGTATAATAAAAAAATTGTAGCTGTATTTCGCGGATAATTTGTAACTTTTATTACTGCACGTTATGCAACAGTTTTAATAGTACCTTAAAAAGAAAATATTAGTTATATAACGGTGAGGCTAAAAAATGTTCACAACTTATAATCATTTTTGATGCAATTTTCTCGTCAAACGTAAAATTATATTTTTTTAAAATCACAAGAAGCTGAGGCTATCAGTAAGTGTAGATAAAAGATGGTTAGAGGCAAAGTGGGTATAGTCTAAAATTGGGATACGGGTACACAAATCGCATGAATATCAATTTTTCATGATCACTAGGTATTTTTTCACAGCTAACAAGTGAGTGAAATATAGTCAAATAAACGCCGCGCTTCAGAGAGCGAGCAACATCTTCAACATCTATGGTATGCGGCTCTAAAAATAAAAAATAAAACCACATAGTATTTTAGGTTTTTTGTAGCATCTGTGAGAGAAAAAGCATGTTTCACAACTCAAAAAATTAGACTCACATGAGAGAAGCGCTTGTCTCTGAACTTTTAAAAAACACTTAAAAGAGGATGTAATTTCAACGTAACTCGTAATTGAGTCTCGGGCTTAAGCCATTAATCGGTGCATTTTATTCTTTTAAATTTTCTTTATTTTTTTCGAGTGTGTGTGCGTTGTTAACCACGCGAACACTTAACAATGCTATGTTTTTAAAAGCTATGTTATAAATGTGTGTGTGAGGGAAGACTGAGTGTGGTGTCCTTCGGAAGGTGTAAAAAAATTATAAAACTATTTGAAAATTTTTTCTTAATGTACGAGTCGTGAATAATTGCAGACTCAATAAATTGGCTGCGCTTTTGGTTTTGTGTTGTTTTTACTACTGTGGCTGCTGTTGTTTTTGTTGTTTCTTAACGCCGTCTGACTGTATAAAAGTGCTATATTTTTCACTTTTCAAAAAAATATAAAAAAAAAGTTATTTAAATTTTAAAACTACAGAAGTATATGACAACAAACAACAGGTAATCATAATATAGACGTAGAGTCTGCACCAAACATTTTACGTGTGCATTACTAAACGTGTAAAATGGTAAGTAAGTGAGTGTACTGTACATCTATATCATAAACGATAATTAGCATTACTGCTGTCTCATCAATGATAATTTTTATGAACGACAACTTCATTTACTTTTAGAAGGTTTTTTTGCGTAGCTTTTAGTGTCAGGAGAAAAATGTTAAGAAAGAATGAAGAAAAAAGTAATACAAATAAAGCAGACAATTTTTCTGTTTGATGTCAAGCCCTATCTATTTTTGTATAATGTATACGAAATTCTTGTATCCAACGCAAAAACGCATATTTTTCTTTCTAAGATAAACTTTAGAATAGCGTAAAAGAAGTTATTTTTTGCTTATAATATTAATTGCCTTGAGTATGAATACAATGATTCAAATGACCTTTGATTTCAAATTAAATGTTTTATTAGATGGCTTTTACGAAAACGTTTTATTTTTTATTGATAACAAAATATTATACCGATACGCTATAAGGAGTGCATACCGTTTTCGGGCGAACTATCCATACCCTTATAAGTTTTAAAAAGATAAAATTAAGCATTAAATAAAGAATATATAATTTCTACTTATTCTTATCTTTTTAGATCCCAATACAATTTGAATTTCGAATTTTTAAAGATTGAAGGATTAAAATGTTTATGTTTGTTTAAATTTATCATTAATTCTAATAAATGGTTATAGATTAAAACACAGCTACATTTTTTTGCAGCCATAAAGAATTTAGAGTTTTACTTTGAAAAGATAAATTTTAATGCAGAGATACGATACCGAAAACTCAATTGTTTTCGATATAATTGATATGATGTGCGCTAGAATTGCTCGCAATCAGTGTGTAGAGAAGAGTATGATATGGAATGAGTTTTGATTATTAGCTGCGCTTCTAAACGCATGTTAACTCTTTTATTATTCAAATACATATTTCCATCGTCACATTACTGAACCCTTTTTCTGTTAGTTATTTCAAATGAACACTAAAAATGTTTCACTTGATTTCATTATCGGCTTTTTACAGAAAAAAGGGTTTAACCGCTAAAACAGCGCTCACTACAGTAGATAAGAGGGCAAAAACGGTGAACTAAACAGAGAAAAGCTGTTCTGATATCGAAATAAATAAGCGCTGAGTTTTTAGCATTTAGTTAGCGTTGAAAATGTTGAGCCTGAACGCCGAAATGTTGGCCAGCATTCCCGCTGCGTTGACATGATCTATGGTACGAAAACTACTAGGAGTTGCGCTCTAGTCATAGCATTTTTAACTTATTTTGAATACGC
>JAQIXJ010000182.1:0-47830 GCA_034700185.1 Phthiracarus laevigatus
TCACGATATTGAGATCGGTTTTTACTTTGAACTTAAAGTTCAATTACAAAAACATTAGTAATAAAAATTATAAAAAACATTATTAGAAAACAAATGATTAAATAGTTTGAAAATGTATGAGTAGTTATCAAAATTAGTGTGTGTTATCGCGTGACACGGAGTTTGGCGTATAACATAGGTAAATGGTGTCTTATTATTCTATTCAATGTGCGCACTAGTGTTGTTTCCATATGATTTTTTCAATTTCAATTGCATTTCGATTTTTAGAATTGTATTTAATTCAATTGCATTTCTATTTCGATTTTTTATAATTTAATAAATTAAATGACATTTCTATTTCAATTAATCGAAATTGAGATGTAAATTTTATTAACATTTCAATTTAAATTTTAAAAAATGGAAACAACAATAGTGCGCACTATACATTGGTTCGTATTATCTTATCGTTAGGTAAAAACATTTAAAGTTATTAAGACAGTTATTGTGCATTATCTACGCAATTTTAGAGTGATTATATTTTTATATATCAAATAGAATATTAACCTTACTTTACTTTAGTTTTTATAAAAAATATATAAAAATTTTTAAAAAATTTTAATTTTTTATAAATCATTATTTGAGTTGTCTTAAGTAAATATATATATATATTCAATTGGCTTTTAAATCAATATTATAATCAATATTTTAAGCTTCAAAAATAAAATATTTTCCGGGCTTTATTAATTAGCAATAGATTTTATTAAATTTAAAAGAAAATTGATATTAAAATTTTGTTAAGTAGATTTAATGTAAAATTAAGAATCAATAAAGGAAATATAATAAATGTATTTCTAATAAATTCTAACTTTAATAACTGTGAATTTTAATAATAGTGGATTCAAAATCAAAAACATTACATTACAGTAATTGTGCAAAATAACTGTAAACAATTTTAATCACAGATTCGAAAAATTGTTAATTCTAACATTAATCTGATATTGTTTGGTTTGACACTTAAAAACATTAATATAAAGTAAAATTGATTCATTGAATAAAAATTAAAATTTCATTAATTTTATAGAAAATTCGTAAAAATAAAAATAATCGGTAATAACGTAACAATATATTATATTCATTTTACTTAAACAAAAAACAGTTATGATATATTATTATTAAAGCTATTATTTGTAACGTTTGATATATTATTGGTAATATATAAATGATTAGCATCCAACAAATCTCCGCCCTCATGACTATAACCGTTTTCATTATTTTTCTCGCTATTTTTAACGCTCAAAAAATTAAGATCAGGCGCAATATCGATGTCGTTGATGGGCACGAGCCACGAAAATAATAGAAATAAAAAGTGCTCGACGACAGCGATCACAATAAAAAACGCGCCCGATATTGCACCGCACTTCCAAAACTTGTGCAAACGAATGCCTAAATCTTCAACCGGATCGTCAATAACCGAATCATAAACTTTTTGCGTTCTAAACGCTATATCGTCCCATTGATAAAACTGTTTAACTTTTGAGTGCGCTTCGATGGGCGAAATAACATTACCGACAGACCTATCGGTTAACGCGCGCTCAACGCCTTCCACTAAACTCTTGACCGACGGCTCTGTAAGCCATATAAGTTCACTGGGAAGAACTTCAGGTATGCCACCAACTTTGGTGCTGACAACTTGCAAACCACAAGCTGCCGCTTCCACTATAGCCATACAAAACGCTTCAGTGAGCGATGCATTTAAGAAGATATCGCCCTGAACTAACACTTTACGAACGTCATCGTGTTTTATAGCGCCTAAAAGTGTTACTCTGTCTTGAAGCTGATGTCGTTCCACGACTTCTTCGATCACAATACGCTTTGGTCCGTCTCCGCCAATTAGAAAACGAATATTCGAATACTTTGAACATATAATTGGTATCACACCAGTTAAGAGATCAACTCCTTTACGATAAACGAGTCGACTCACCACTACTATTGTTACTGTAATAGATAATACCATATCACACATCTCAACCATTTTAATAATCCATCAAATACTTACTATAATTCGACACTGGTTTTTTGGCAATAGGTGTGAATATATCTGTGTCCACCGCGTTAGGTATTACTGATATTAGATGTGGTTCGACACCCGCTCGAAGAGCAGTATTCTCTTTACTAGAATTCAATCAACGCTTAATAATGATTTAAAACCAAACAAACAGTAATTGAAGAATTATACCCAGTATGAGACACGCAAATTACTCGATTGCAAACCGAAAGCAGCATTTGAAGCAATTTGTTGGTTATGATAGCGCTGGCGTCAGCGAATCCAAAAAGCGAATGATCGGTGAATACGGTTTTGAGTCCCAATGTCTTTGCGTGAAACATGACTTCGTGCGCGAGCGCCGAAAACGCTGAGTGACCGTGAACTATGTCTATGCGTTCCCGTATTAATATATACCTGACCAATGGAAATGTGGTGAACAGTGTTGGAAGTGTGCATTGATTGTACACCACCCACACCGGCAAGTAATACACTTTAAGGCCACATGTCATGTAACGAACGCCCGACCGATCGTTATACGAATGCGTTAATATTATTACTTTATGGCCGCGAGATATCAGACATTGTGACAGTTGGTAGATATGACTCTCAACCCCACCAGTGTTTGGGTAAAAAAAGTCTGATGCCATACTGGATTCAATTCATTCAAATTAAATACATTTATCTTAACACACATTTCCCAAAATAAACAAATATAAAATTTATACCAAATTCTGTGCATTTTTTGGTTTATTTAATACTTTTGATGATTTGATGTTAATGTTTCGGATGTGATGTTTGATGACTAAAGTATTTGTTATACTATATTCAATAATAAGATTTGTCAAAATCTGGTTTTGTATGATTTTGGTTTCATTTTGTTTTTCATGTTATGCCTGAAAATAAACAAATATTTAAATGTATTTTAACTAATTATAATTAAATTTGATGCGATTAATTCATACGAATGAAATACTCACCAATATTATGAAATAACAAAATTAATGCGATAGTAATCAACTAAAACTAAATAAAATAACAATAATTTGATTAAACACTACATTATTATCAAAAATTGTCATCACAACCATAACTTCAACATAATTATTAGAGGTGTGATATTTTGTTAAATCAAAAATCTTTGTAACCACAAAAAAAAATCAAAAACTGCATTTTAGTAACAAAATTTATGCATGAATATATGAATTAAGTAAAATTAATTTTCTATTTTTTCGCCCAAAAGTGAAAATATTTTAATCAAAACAGATATAATTAAGAGGCACCTTTAAATAGTTGAGCAAAAAAAATTAAACAAAAATTTTGATACTCTTTTAGAAATTTGAAATCTGGAAATAACCTTTCATCCAGTCCTTAAGTGGACACATTATTAACTTTAATAACGTTGGATTAAGCAGTAATAAAATTTTGTTTCAACAAAAAACTAAATTTTTATAACAAAATTAAAAAAAAATACAGGAATCGTTTTACCAAAATATCACTTCCCTAATTATTATAGATTTAGTAGGTTTCATCAATTCTTCAAATCTAGACTACAGAACGAATTAAAGTTGCCGTCTGCTCGCTTTAACCTTTCGTATATAAATTATTGGTTAAATTTAAACCGAGGTTTAACCTCTATATGCCTGTTTTGAATGAAAATTCTAAAATAGACAATTACTATAAAAATGGTACTATTTTATATCACTTACAAATAAGTAAAAATTTAATTTCAGATAACAAACTTTGATTGTTTTATAATTCTTATCTCAGAATTATTATATAAAATATTGACCAAATAAACTAAATATTACAATGTTCTAATCTAATTTGTCAAACTCTTAAAACCCAAATTTAAGCCTCAATGGTATGAAAATAAGACTGTCCGCCAATTCAATTTACGGTAACCAAAGTCCACGACGGATCTCTTCATTTTAGTATTCCTAATATTCTTATTCTATTTTGTTAATTTATATGCTATTTTCCTTGTCGTTTAAAATTAGATGAGTTTTGTGAACCTTTCAATTTTTTGGTTTAAAAAACACTTTCTATATAATTCTTGCTATTTTATTGAAGCTTTATTAATAAAATATGTGCTTGCAATTCTGTTATAACAAATATATAGATTACAACTGTTTTTAAAAATATAGACCTTAATAATTTAATTTTTTGAATCAACAACTCATATGTTATGATCCAAATCTATAGCTTATTTTTAAAACGATGCAACCAATTTTATTTCTTCTATGACCCTGTTTTGGGTCGCGACAATAGTTTGGGAACCTCTGCTGTTTTTTATCATACAATTTGCACGCATAATTATATCTTAATGAATAAATGTTAACTTAAGTTTTTTTAAAGGAAATTCTATGGATACCAGTGCAAAATATTGTAAGGAATTATATGGAAATGAAAGTGAAATAAAAAATTTATTATTATATTAGAATTTTTTGAATTATATATTTTTTATAACTACATTAAAGTTTGAAAAAGTTATAAAAAAACAATTCACTATAGTTGTTGTGTCAGAAATTATTTAGCAAACACTTGTTTCAAACCATATTTTTCAGTATATTTGAAATTAAACTTTTTCTTAAATAATAGAACAAATAAAAAATGATTAGAATTTCAATTAAACTTCATAACGAGTCTATAAAATGTTTTTCTAAAAAGCGTTCTATATTTCAAAAGATAATTTTTTGGGAATGATTTAAAAATTAGTGTATTAACGATTAATGCACTTAAAAAAGAAAAAAATAGGAAATCTTTACTCATAGCGACAGTTATTATCTAACATTACATTGGCGTTCGTTTAAATGCTCAGGAAATAAATATTTATAAGTCTTTCCGTGAATATCATCGATTAACAAATTACTGAGAAGTCAGACAATGAAGTCGAACTGAAATAAATGACAAATGAGTATTATTTATAGTTAAATTGGGGTCAAATACTGGTTGTATACCAGTTTAAACAATTAAAAGTTTTCGCCTATTGTTCCGAACATAGAACTCATGCGTAGAGAAAGTTAGTTCTGGTTGATGTCATCTCACGAGTCAACTCTCCGTTCAGTAGACAGACATTCAGTAAAAGTGAAAAACTAATCTTGAAATGTAATGCTCAACATTTTTAATTGCGGCAACATATATATCTCCACCTCTTTGTACGCAGTATCAAAATGGCAAAAATACAGTATTTTGTCTGTTAGACAACTAAATAAAAGTGATACTACGATACTCTCTATTAGCATAAAAGCATAGATTTGCTGATAATTTGTTGGTAGAGAAAACTTGTTGCCCTTGAATATCATAATGCATTTGGAAAAATAAATTTTTAACTGATTATTTCTACTGTATATTACTAAGATATAAGAGGAAAGAAATGAAAATAATCTCTAAATACAGTGACACTTGTTGTTTGTTTTGGTTTTCATTTGTAATTTAGAAAAACTGTAACACTTTTAATTTGTTAATTTTCTTTTCTTCAATTTCTTAATTTTTTATTTAAAAAATATGGTACTCTTCAATTGGGGTTACTTTGTTATTATTTTATATATACTGTTAATCGATACTTCAAATGAAAAGAGTATTACAAAATTACAAAATTCTATGGACAACTTAATGAAAGATAGTCATAATCGTATTGAAATGGGCACAAGTATTGATGGTTGTGATGACGGAGAGGTATAAGCGTATAATGTATTGTATGCGTATATTGTATGCTGTCTTAAAAGCTTATTAAATAAACTTTTCCTGTTATACTTAAGTCGTAAGCTAACGTTAATCTGTATATTTTTTTTTGATAGAACGGTCTCGATGTGGATTGGAATGAATCTCCCATAAACTATACGTGTTATCATCCGAAAAATTTCTTACCGATATTAACCGATGTTAAAAGCGTTGAAGAATGCGATCACATACCCAGCGGATATTTCGTAACATATTTTTGCCGAAAGTTTTGCTAAAGTTTCGAAATAATTTGATTGCTGTAATTTGTAATTGATTTCCAGCCGCAACACTATTGCATAGACGATGAAATCACTTATAACGAAACATTACCAACGTATGGCGATCATAGACCATTGTGGCCAATATTTGGTGAATATAAATTCGTTCCGCCACAGAGATGGTTGCATAACGTCGAGGTTTGATTAAATCGATTGTAAACACTAATAAACTCTGATGTGATTGAAATTTAATTGTTAATAGCACGGCGCTATTATAATGTTATACCATCCGTGCACTGATCCAGCGATGGTTAATCGTTTGCGGGCACTTGTTATGAATTGTTTGCGAAAACATGTTATCACTCCATACAATCGAATCGACAATCAACGACCACTCGTGCTGATTGGTTGGGGATGCAGACTAAGGATGAATTATGTTGATTCTGATGCTGTTATTTCATTTATTAAAGTAAGTAGAAATTTTCTATTTGTGCTAGAATTTTATCCTAAATTTGTGCACAAACAAATGGAAATCCGTGTGAAAAATTAAAATACCATTTTTAATCAAAATTTAACTTTTATACAAGAAAATAATTTTAAAAGTTAATTGTAAAAGTTAATTCCAAAGGAACTTAAAGCTAATTTCGAACAAGATTTAAATAAAAGTTAACATTAGTGCTTTTTATCGAAATTTCGTTAAAATAATTCTTTCATAACTTTTTAACTTAATTAACTATTAATAATATTGAACTAAAATTTTTGTTTGCAATTAACTCATTATTAGTAAATTGTAATTTAAAGTGCATTCAATAGGATAGAAACCCAAAAACAACCCGTAAAATATTAAGTTAATAAATTAAATTTATTTCCAGAGAATATCAATGAAAGGACCAGAAGGAAATTATCCAAAAGAAGGACAATATTTCAAACATTTATTACGCATCGCTAAACCACCGAAAGGATCCAATTATAACGATTCTGTCATATGCCCGCACATGTGATTATTGTTACCTTAATTATACGTATAACTTTGCCAAAAATTTGATTTAATTGAATTTACAAGTAATGAATAACTAGTCATGTTTGATGTTACCATTCAATACTTACCAGCATTACCGTGATGTCTAAAGATATTATCTTTTTTGATACTTATTAAATTTTTGAATTGTTATTTTTTTAAACCAAAGCAACAGTAATTTTTGAAAGTGTTTAACCATTTGTTATGTATTCTAATTTTTCCTGGCAAATTCTCCTTTTGTAACTTTTATAATCAAATGTTTCCAACTTTAAACAAATTAATTCATTTAAATTAATTATAAATAGATGTGTAACTAATTAGAATTTATAATTATAAATGTGATCTAAATATTATTTGTTTGAATAAAATATCAGTTAATTAAACTAATATTTAATTTATTTTTATCGATAAATCTAGTGTTTTAAAGCGATAAATGTTTTAATTTTAGTTTGTTAGTCAGCGCTATAAAACTAGTTTTGTCCGAAAACAACCGATTTAAACTGTTTTTACATTAATGGCTATATTTCAGGTCCAAACTAAGCCAATAATGAAATAATTTAGTTTCTAAGAATATTATTTTAAGGTTCACGCGTTAACACTAAATGATCGCTTAAATTCATTGTTTTTACGGGAATTTATAGTATATAGAGTCAATAGAGTGCGCTGTATGCGTAATTTGTACACATTTTTTCATGAAATTTTGTGAAATCCGCCATTAAGTGGAGTCGAGAGTCTATTCGTTCGAACAAAAGCGTGCATTCATTTGACTGGTATTTCTAATATCGCAGTCCATTCACACGCATTCATACAATACAGTGTACGGCATATAACGTATAAAATACCGTATATAATAACGTATAGATATATCGTATAACCGGCGCATATATACATATATTCATATATATTACACGTTCGTATCGAATTGATTTCAATTACAATTAAAGGTAACCAACTATTCATTAGGTTTAGCGATAAACGTTTCAAATTATTTAAATGTTTAGTAATATTATAGCTTACGTCATAACTGACTGCATTCTCATAGTTATTTATTAGTCTGTTATTATATTTGGTTTTTTTGATTATTTTGCGCAAATTATATGCCAATCGTCGCATCGTTTTATGTTATTGAGTGTGTTGTGTGTGTGTGACACACGTTATATTTAAAGAGTTTAGTAATAGTTGCGTTATTGTTGCGTTAACATTAGATTTTGCGTTAAATATTGCGCACAAAATATATTATTGATTAAATATAACTTTAATATAAACGATTAATCATTGTTTTAGAGGCAAACAAAGTGTGATCACAATGCAGTCGCAAACCATTGAAGGCATTGGTATGCCAACATTTAAGGTAATTATTAATTGTTTGTACGCTTGAAAACCATATTTTAGTTAACGTTTTGTTTCTAATTGTCGTCATATCAGTGTGTATTGGTTGGCGATGGCGGCACTGGAAAGACAACATTCGTTAAAAGACATTTAACTGGAGAGTTCGAGAAGAAATATGTGGGTATGTGTGCAACAAATAACGGTTTAATGGGTTTTACTTTAACATTAAATGTTACGTATTATATTATTAGCAACACTTGGCGTGGAAGTGCATCCGTTAGAATTCCATACAAATAGAGGTCCAATTAGATTCAACGTATGGGACACTGCAGGACAGGAAAAGTTTGGCGGTTTAAGGGATGGTTATTATATTCAAGGTAACCATTCAATAATAATAATAATAATGATGATTACCGTAAATGATTTAATTGTTGTTGATGACAGGACAATGCGCTATAATCATGTTTGACGTCACATCACGCGTTACGTACAAAAACGTGCCGAATTGGCACAGAGATTTGGTTCGCGTTTGCGAAAACATACCTATCGTTTTATGTGGTAATAAAGTTGATATTAAGGATAGGAAAGTAAAGGCAAAATCGATTGTGTTTCATCGAAAAAAGAATTTGCAGGTAAATATTACTATAAAACATAAATAAACGATTAATTAAACTTAAATTGATTGTATTACATGGCAGTACTATGATATTAGCGCGAAGAGTAACTACAACTTTGAAAAGCCATTCTTATGGATGGCCCGAAAACTGATTGGTGATCCTAACTTGGAGTTCGTGGCGAGTCCAGCGTTGGCGCCACCGGAGGTGCATATGGATCCCGCGTGGCAGAAGAAGCTCGAAGAAGATATGCAGGCCGCGCAACACACTGCGCTGCCCGACGAAGATGACGACGATCTTTAATTTTTTATGTTACTTATTTCACTGTAAACAAAATAATTATCTATAACTCGTAAACTTTTTATTTTCGAAGCCATGTTCCCTAAAAGTACAGTTTTAAAGCTATGCTAACGTAAGCAAATAAAAATTAATGTTTATTTACATTTAAGTTATAATACCTTACAAAAAAATTGTAACGCACTTTCAATATCATTTTCTTAGTTTAATAACAATCGATATCATCTTATAAAGTATATAACAAATTTTTAAAATCTAGCGCTTCGTTTCCTTCCCGTATATTTAGTGTCATCTCTAACTGGTTTTCCCTGTCGTCTTCGTCTTTCTTTCTTCTCAATAATCCATTCGCGAGATTTCTTTGGAGGTTTACCTCTTATTTGTTTGACTCGTTCTCTTCTTTCATTGTAAGGAACAGATGTGCTATTATTTTCACCCAACCCTTGAGGCAATTGATTGTTACCACCGCCGGTGAAAAGTACTAAAAATATTTTCTTAGCCTTAGCGCTGTTAGGAAAGTCAACAACGAGTCCACCGGTGAACCCAGCCTTCATCGCTTGTTGCGTAACTAATTCTATTTGCGACCCATTTTCGGGATAGAATTGAAATATGGCTTTACTTCCTCTGCATAAACATGCGTATAATGAACTGAAGAATTTGTAAAGTCGTTTTACTGGATTGTGGAAGCTTTTGTCGGCATTGCACAGCCATTGCAACGCAGATATACTTATGGCTCCATCAAAACATCCAGCTCTTAATGGCAAGCCATCGCCCAAATCCGATAGCATAACATCTCCAGTTTCGCATTCGCGTTCTTTCCACACGTTTAGCATCGATTCGCTAATATCCACTCCAACCCAATAGTGACCATTTTCTTCAATCACTTGACCGCTTAAGCCTGACCCACATCTTCCAAATAATTATGAAATATAGTAATATAATGAAAAGATAGCAATAAAAAAATAAACAAAAATTAAAATTACCCCAAATCGAGAATTAATTTCGGAGAATCGTCTGGCAATGATAGTAATTCTATGGCTCGTTCTGACATTTGACCCTGAATTTCAATCATTCGCGTACTAATTTGGAAAAATTTTAAAAAATTAAAATCTGAAAAATTTTATTTAAAAAATAGGTTTACTTTGAAGTATATTTCCTCGCCTCTTCATCATTATAGAACTGTAAAATAGTTAATTGAAAATATAGAAAACTTAAAAGCAATAGCGATAATACGATTATACCAGCTCTGGTGGAGCTCTATGTTCGGGTCTTCTCACTGATGACATATTCTAGTAGATATAAATTAAATATTTTTAATCACACAATTTTGCCATTCAAAACATGGGAGAAATAATTTCACGTGAATTGCTCACACGTGTATATGAGTGTGACAACAAAATACGTTTATAATTTCGATTACACAAAATGGTGTATTAAACAGCGATTTTAATGGTATTCAATAAAACATATAATACGCGTTATTTGTGTATTCCTTAGCAGTAAAATAAAAATAGTATGCGATAAATCAACAAATTGGTAGTTTGATTGTTTGTGCCGCTGAATCCACTGTAATGTCTAAGGCTGGTATAAAGTTAATATCAGTGGATTATAAAGTTTTCGGTAAAGTACTGGATGTTTACTTCCATTCGTATGCGCGAAGAACGGCTCAAAGACACCACATTCTTGGTTACGTTCAGTATGCTTCGGATGGCACTGTTGTGGGCACTATTCAGGGCGAACCCAAAAAAATGGATGCCATGAAGCGTTGGTTGAGTACAGCGGGAAGTCCATTGTCGAAAGTGGAGCGTTGCGTATTCACTAACGATAGAGCTGTCAATGCTTTCGAGTTTAATGACTTTAATTTGCGTCATCAAATTCATTACGTGTTTTGGACTTAGTTTTTCAAATTTATCATTTTCTAGTAATTTAGACCATTGTATATAATTATAATATAATTAGTTAATTATAAATAAATAAATAGAATTATACGATACAAGTAATTAAAACTTATGAAACTGTTTGTTTTATTTGTTAAACTATAATTTAGATTTTAACGGTTGAATTTTTCACTTAATGTAACAAACTTTAACTAACATTGTTTAATAAGATTTTTCGCGTTTTTCAATTAAACTAAATATATAAAATTTTATATGTTTTTATTAAAATCTAATAGTGTTTATTTGGGAAACTTAATTTAATGTTCATATTAAACTGAAAAAAATCTTAAATTTTTTCCGAAACTTATGGTACGATAGCAAATATATACCGCAGAGTTAACTTCGTTTTATTTAAAGTTTTTAAGCTTTAAATGATATAATCCTTAATTGATAACATATTGAAATTTCAATTTTTTCAAATGCAATTTTAATTTGGTGATAATTTTCAATATTTAATAAACCGAGATATCATTTCTATGGTATATCCCGCACATGTTTTCAGAACATCACAATAAAATAAGTTCAGTTTTGATACGAAAAAATAGTGCATAAACTTTGCTTATATTGATTAACGAATGCGCTCGTTATTTATGGTACACACCACTAAGTTGTAATATTGAAAAACAAATTCATAACCGATTGTTACCATCAATTTGACCGTAAGTCTAGCGCCAAACTGTTTGTCATTGTCAATACGGTAATAACAAATGTCTAGTTTGCGGTTAATATCAGTAGATTTTAAAGTTTTCGGTAGAGTTCAAGGCGTTTTCTTTCGTAAATATACACGAAGTAAGGCACAAGTATTAGAAATTCGTGGTTTTGTCCAAAATGCTTCGGATGGCACTGTTGTTGGTACGCTTCAGGGAGAAAATGATAAGATAAACGTTATGAAGAATTGGTTAACCACTAAAGGAAGTCCAGCGTCAACAATAGATCGATGCGTTTTCAGTAACGAACGAGTAATTAGTGATTACGAGTTTAATAACTTTCAAGTTCGTTAAATAATGCGTGCGTTCCACAACTTTTTTTGATTTATTTAATATATTTAATAAGGTATATAAAACTTCAAAACATTAGACTGGAATTAAATTCGTGAATTGAGATTCAGCGTCAATTCAGTTCAAGTCATTCGCCGTACTGTATATCAGTTTGTTGAAACTTTTTTTGTTAGTATTTAAATTTAAAGCAGTTATAATAAAATAAATATATAATATTTAATGTGATATCAAATAAATTATATTCAAAGGAAAACTTTATTTTTATAAACCTTAAATAGTTTTGTATCGAAAAACGGTTTAAAGTTTACCTCTACAGCAACACAAAAAAAATTTGATTAAAAAATATGATTTGTCGCATAACAAAGTTTTAGTTTTATGTGGTAAAAATCAGTAAATATTTACTATTATAGTTTTAGTAGTCCTTAAGTTTAGGTTGACAACCATACGTAATAAGTAAAGCCCGGATTTTCACATAAAATTATATAAAAGATTTATAAGAATATTTTACATATTTTAGCTAAAAAGAATATTTGCATATTTATAGAATATCTATAGTTTGATTTAAATGGAATATTTATTATGTTTTAAGAGTATTTTGAGATGATATTAAAATAAAAACTTATGGGGACAAGTTTTAACTCTAATTTCTCTTATTTTTATGACATTTTCTTAGAAGGCAGGCAATAAAACTCACTGAAAATTAAAACATGTATTCAAAAATTCTTAATTTATTGCGTTTGTTTGGTTTGAAAGTTTGTTAAATTATTTTTAAGTGTAAATGAGGGTTTTCTGTTTTAAATAATGGAGGAAAACCCAGAAATTTTAAAATTAAAACTTAAAAAATTTATGAGCTGTTTTGGAAAAAATGTCTTCAAAACTGACTGCGAAAAAATTTGCGCAAAGCTTATGAAGAATGTTTAAATGAATTAAATAATAAAGAAGTATTAAAACAATTGCGTAATCCCCGCTCTATTCTCTTACTGTAAACTGAAATCGTATCAAAATTCGAATGAAAACAAAAATTCAGGATTAACATATATTTACAAAGTGTTCAAAAGTCATTATTTTCAGTAAGAATAAATATGGAGCAAAATACTTGGATTGATTCGAGCGCATTTGATATTGTATTAATTATACTATTTTCCAATAAAATCAATTCACGATACATTGATAGAGAGATCAATTTTCGCAATTTATTGCATACTTATGTCACAAATAGGTAAATTTCTAATTCAAGATAGCAAAAAATCAAATCCTTGTATTGATATGAGAAATAAGTGAAATCACTTTATTAAAATAACTCTGCGAACGTACGGACAGACAGACAAACTTGGTCATTTCCATTAGATAGACTTTTTTTTAAAAAAGTGAGCTAAAGTTTGTATCTGAATTTGATGACAAAATAAATTTATTATCATTAGGGATGTGAAATTTTGTTAAAATAATTCAGTTATTTTTGTTGTTATTTTGTTATAAAAATTAAGTTTTGTCTCAGTCCACATTAGACTGGACGAAAGATTATTTTCAGATAAACAATTTTCTAAGAGTCCAAATTTTGCTTCTTTTGAATTTTGTTAAATTTTTATTGCTCAACCATTTAAAACTACTTATCGATTTTGATTGACAATATTTTCACTTAGGGAAATATTTTGAAAATATCTGTTGAGAATAAAAATTTTATTAATTTATGTATAAACTAGGTTTCAGCTCGTGCTTCGCACATGTTATTATTATTTATATAAATTGTTAAGTGCGTATTCACTTGGTTGAACAGTCTTGCTCGGTTAACAGGACTTATTCAATACTCTATTAATTAATTTAAACGCGATTAATACTAAAGTGTTTTATTGAGTATTACAAAATGCGTGATAACTGCGCGCTTAAAAAGCATAAGTGAAGTGCTTTCGTTGACTGGTGCGTGTCCTAGAAAATGCACATTACGCTAGTGTCGACCCTAACATCACCCTGCGGTTGGCCTGAAGTCACCAGTGACCGAAATTCAAATACAAAAAATATTGATTAAAACAAAATGGTAATGTAGTAAATTTAAATACAAAAATGGAAATGTAATAAATTGCTAAATAAAAATACTAAATAAGAATATTTTGTAATGTTATAAGAAATTTTACCTAAAATAATGAATGAATTTTTGTTCTGATTGAATCTTTTACTCCGGTTTTAATCCGCTGTTTAACAATATCTCCGACACGCATTAAATGGACTAAAATAATTATCCTCGAATTCGTTTTCCAATATCCAGTGATTATTAGGGCTTTGAAAATCGTTAGAAAAACTAGTGCCAAATCGTTTGTCAATCGTTAAAAAAATTCGTTAGAATTTTATGATATTATATTAATTTTAAAAAGATTTATAGTTATTTAAACCCTAAAATATTTCATTGAAAACCTTACTGTTATAATTATAACTTTAAAACGAAATCTTGAGATTCAGTAACTAATGATTGTGATATCTATCATTTAAGAAATCACCTATTCTAAATAACTTAATCCAGAAACTTCATCGAAAGCGTTTTGAAAATTTTAAATGATAATATTTTTGTACCATTTTATTAATTTATATAATTTTTAGTACATTTAAAAAAAATCCATTTAAATTGTTAGATGTATTAAATATCGTTAGTTATGTTTTAAATCTTTAAATTCGTTAGAATCATTAAAAATTTTGAAGTGAATTTAAGATCTACAATGATTAATATAAACAAATATATAATTCGAATTAAGTAATTCTATTAAAAGGTTGAATCGTTATTTAACGATTTTCAAGGCCCTAGTCATTATCCATCTCTTGTGGAAAATTTTCTCTTTCGTCCGCAAATAAACTTTCGTGTTTAAGGTTTAATTTTTGCTGAATTTTGTCGACGATTCAAATATTTTAACCGTTTAAGCCTAACTCCTCGTATTCGTAATCTGGATCGACTCTGTAATCCTTGTTTATATCTGCTGCCGGATGTTTGTTACATAGAAGTAAATATCCTTAAATGTTTAAGTTTCGTATTTTTCTTGTTTTATCATTAACTGCCATTTTGGCACAAAGATAGCTCGAGATAACACGATACCCATTAATTTTCCAGCCATGAAATTGTCACCATTTTCGCCATTCAAGTTTCGAGCATGAAATATACGGCAGTCTTTCATTGAAATGCCTCACACTTTTAGCAAAAAAGGGTAAAATCGAGTTTTCCTATTTATATCTATTATGGCGCAAAGAAAAGTTTGAATTTATAGCGCGACACAAACATAACAAAAACAAACAAATACATAATTTAGTGAATAATTATTTATAAAATGTCGATTATTAGTGATAATAATTTACAAAACAGTACTTTTAAAGGTTTTTGTAATAAATTTTGTAAGTGTAAATGCAGTGAAGTTATAACTATTGAAAAGTGTTGTGAAATTAATTTACATTATATTAATTTAAGTAATAGTGAAAAAAAATTATTTATTATAAACAACACCAAAAGACATGAATCAACAATTAATTTGAAACATAAGTTCGACTTTTATTTAAATAATGTTCAAGTGTGTCGTCTTCTATTTCTGAATACTTTAGGATTAAATGATAATTCGGTAATTAAAAATCTTTATCAAAAAATAGATAAATTTAATTTAAGTGGCGAATCTTAAAAGTTAGCTACAATAAGTTTAAGAAAAAATAATTTACCAAACAACTCACATACTAATGACTTTAAAAGTGATTTAAAAAAATTTATATTTTCAAAAAATCCTGAGAAATCGCATTATAATATAAATAATACGCCGAATAAATTATATATAGAAAATACTTGTTCTATAAATTTATATAGAATATGCGCAGGTAAAAAACTTTAAACCTAAGTTCTATTATAAAAAAACAAATGCATTAGAAAAAATAGATTCTAATATTGAATTTTGCACTTATATTTATTTTTATAAAACTTTAAAAAAAATAAATATTTCTTTCAAAGTGAGTGATAAAGATAAGTGTGAAACATGTTTAAGTCACTCTATTAACTGTAAATCTGATTGTGATTTAAATAACAATTTGTGCAAAAACTTTAATAATCATCTTAATAATGTAAAATTAGCAAGACTTAAATCACGTAACGACTCACAATTACAAATAACATTAAGTTCAATTCTAGTATTCTCTACAGACATGCAAAAAATTCTACAATTTCCTATTTTATCAAATAAGGAAAGTTATTTTTATTATAAATTGAATTTTTACAATCATACATTTGCTCAATTAGGCTGTGGTGGAATTTCTATTTGTTATGTTTCGCTCGAAGCAGAAATTTACAAAAAATCTAATGAAATTTGTAACTTTTATTGGAAGTTTTTAACCTCAAAGTTATTAGAAAATTGCGACAGATTAATTTTAAAATGTGATAACTGTGCCGCACAAAATAAATCTTGGCTCTTATTATCACACTTAATTTATTTTGTCAATGATAATTCCTATATACCAAATTCTATTACTATTGATTATTATGAGACCGGACATACATATCAAGCGGCAGATTCGGTTCATGCTAATATAACTCAAAAAATTAAAACAACAGAAAGCATTTATAATTATGAACACTTATGTGAAGTAATAAAAAGTTCTCGTGACAACATTATTGTGGAAAATGTGAAATTTAGTGATATATTTATTTTTAAAAATATTGCAAAATCATCAAAACCTTTCAATTTAAAAAATTTAAAATCAGTTATGTTCAAAAAAAATTCACTTAATATATTCGCGAAATTTAATTATGAACAAGATTACGCTGAATATGAATTATTAAGTGAATCATATAAAAAACTTCTTTTAATTAATAAATCTAATTGTGTATACTCGTTATATCAAACATCAAAACAAGAATCTCCAGTTGGTATTAGTAAAGATAAATTAACTTGTGTTTTAAAAGATATAAATTTAATACCTGAAAATTATAGAAATTTTTATAACACAATAAATATAAGACAATAATATACATATTTAAAGTTTGCGCTTCAAAATTTTAGTGATATTTCTATAGTGCTTTCAGACAGGTTTTCTCTGAGGCATTTCAGTGAAAGACTGCCGTATAGTGTTCGCAGATATTCTGATTTTGTCTTTTTTACGCGGAACTGTTGTAAATAATGATGAGGTATTGTTTATCGCTTTCTGCAAATTTATCGTAGTATATTGTTGTAATTGTATTGGCTTCTCTTTAGCAAACTCAACAAGTTTTAAACGAAACCACTCATTAAGTGCAGCAAATGATGTGACATCTAAATTTACGGCAGTGTTTGTGATGTTTCGTGTATTTATCTCCGATCGTTCACCAAATGTTGTGTAAATAGTTTCGGTTGACTTTTGTCGATTTCCCATATTTTTTGAAGTGTAAGGCATTACTTATAGTTTAAAACGATCAGTCATATAAGCCACTAATTTTTTGCTTATTAAATTACTTTGAAAATAACTAGTATTAACCAATGGGGCTTGTAGGCTGACTTCGGGTTTTTTAATTTTTTCACTTTTCCTGGTTATGTCTATTACTTTCTTCTTTTTATTTCTACTGAGATTTACAAAATTATTAAAACACTTTATTTATTACACTCTGTCCGGTACCAATTCTTTTATTTATTCACTTTTCTCTTCCGATTTTTTAATGAGCTCTGACTAGTCCTTTTTAAGCTGTACATAGTGTAAACCAAGAATCGAATTTTAATGGTGTCTTAGAGCATGAATAAAGTTATGGTGTTATGGTGTCTATAAAGGCAAATTATGGTGTCGATTATGGTGTTCGTTTTAGCATTTATTCAAAAACCAAAAGATACCAACATTAGATTAAAATTGTGATAATCAATATAGCATACAATATTAATAGAGTTTATTTGAATTAAAACGAATTACTGTATATTTTTTAAAGTTTCAATACTCATAACAAGTTTATATGTTAATATACTTTTAAGAATTGATAATAAATGTTCGAAGTCTTCAAAAGGTAGTGGTGCAGTTTTGGTTTTACAATTAAAATTTCAGAAACAAAATTTTTAGTTTTGTATTTTATAGTTAACATTAATAGAAAAAATCGAGCTATCACTTTTGACACTATCCATCCTTCTATCTGTTTGTCAGCATTAGCGCTACCTTAGATTTTAGAACATATTTTTTATAAGTTTATTTTGACATTAAGTTAGATTAAACTTATAAAAATGTAAGCTCTTTATGAATGTCGTCCTTTATTTTGACTGAATTTTGAAGTCTTAAGTGGTTCGCTTGGGAAATTAGAATCATTTATTATTGTTTTTCTAACATTTTAAACAATTATGGTGTTTTTTATGTATTTTTAAAATTATGGTAACTTTTGGCATAAGTCTTAATTTATGATAATATATGGTAAATTATGGTATTCCATAATAATCATATTCCTGGTGTACATTTTATCGCTTCCCATTTATTTATTTTTCTACGTTTGATAATAGCTTTGATTTTAATTTTCATGCATGCTTTTGCTATTTCTCAGATAATTAAAGCTTCGGGCATATTACATTAGTCGTTCTACGCATCACTTTCAATACTATACTCGATTCTTTCCCCATCTGTGCTCAAACGCCGGCCTCTCCAAAGTTCTAGACTTCTAATAATTTTTATAAACGTAATCTCGCAAATGTGTAATTGTTCTATGAATTCGTGTCGATTGCCTTCTGATTGTCGGTGCATTCTCTCGATTAATTAGTGAAAAATTATAAAATGATTCGTCACTCTAAGTAGGCATTTCTATTTTCTTATAGCTTTGACTATCTATAGAGTCGTTTGACTCATTATTCATTATATCATTGTTAAGCCTTCGCTTTCTTCCCACACATTTGGATCATTGTCTACTATTGTGCTTTCTTCGTATCTATCGTTTTATTTGTTTAGATGTTCACTTATTGTACTGTTTGCGGAATTGTTTGAATTTGGGTTTTGCTCAGTATCGTTCAGTATTGATGACAGGTCTTTGTCTCTGTCTGATAACAATTCTTCGCCGTCTATTTCCGTCCAAACAAATGGTTTCTTCAATTTTATTGGTTGAATTGATACTATTGTACGATATATTAACCATTTACCATACTTACTCTCTTTTTTTAAACCCGGATGTCTTAACGTTTTGCTTTTTCTTTCCGCCCATTCTGCACTTCTGCACGAAAACGCACATTAAGCTAGTGTCGCCCTTAACAAAATTGTGAATGTATAGAATATCCATAAGTAGATGCCCAACCCCTCGAGTGACAGCTCATATAATTCTTTTTTTGAGCTGAGTTGAGAGATATAGGTGTTGAATCGCATCTTAAAAGAATTTATGATCCCTACTGATTGATGGAAGGCCTACCACCTCCTAACCCCATGATATGCAGTCCGCTCTTAAAGCTGAATAGATTAATATAGGTGTTGGGGGTGTACGTAGTATAAAGGTCTATATAATGATAAGGAATCATATTTTTATTTCCATTTTTTCAGGTGTCCTTTCACCTCGATCCAACCTGATTTGCACTCCTCTCTTTAAGAAGAATCCAAAGATGTATGTGTTGAGGGGGTGGCTGCCTTAGGGGAGGCGCCTATAAAGGTCTTCACAAACAGACAAACAAATAAACACAAATTTTGTTATTTTAAATATTCTGACTAGAAAAAACCCACTTTCGGTGGGCGTATATTGCTTACGTTTTTATAATTAGATTAGGATTCTATCCAAATTAAGAGATGTTTATCTTCAAAGAGTTAGAAGTACTGTTTCTCAGATGACACCACCCGCCAATTTCGGACTCAACCCGCCCATGTCGGATTCCACCCTCCTATGCCGGACTCAACCGGCCTATGACGGACTCAACGCTCCCCATTAAGGACTCCCCTTTCATCCTGGACCCCAACAGATAATTCAAAACCTAATCCATCCATTCATTTCCCTATCCGTTCTGTCCCTACCTACCCGTCATTTATGAACCCAACACTTTCCAGGAGAGGGTGCCCACTCCATCGAGTGATCCCTCATTTTACTCAACTTATTCAGTAGAGTCGAATGATATAGGTGTTGAAGGGTATTTTTAACATTTTTATGGACAACCCCCTGTATTAGGGGGCGCCGACTCCTAGAGTGACTCCTTATTTTACTCAGCACTTTCAGCTGAGTTGAATGATAAAGGTGTTGAAGGGTATTTTAACATTTTTTTGGACTCCTGTATGAAGAGGTGCCCACCACATCGAAACCCCTCTACTTGACCTCTCTTCTACCTGAATCCTATAATATAGGTGTCGAGGGGGTGTGGCCCCCAGGAGAGGAGCCTATAAAGGTCTTCACAAACAAACACACAAAAAAACAACAGACAAATAATGTTTTTATATATAGTGATGATTTTGTTAATAAAATTCATGTTTATAAATATTTTGTTGTTAAAACAAATTTTTGAAATATTTTGTTTGAAGATTTGGATTTAACAAAATTTCCCAACCTTAATAATTTTGAGTTTAAAAAAATTTATTTCTAATCCCATACTATATGATAATTTGTTAGATTTATTAGGCTGACACGTGTGAGTGTACGTAAAGCAAAAGCCTACATAAAATTATAATCTCAAACCCAGCACTTTGAACCCTTATTTATTTTATAACACTTCAATTGTGTTACTGGCAAATCAAGTAAATTTTATCAAAAATAAAAGTGCAAAGTTTGCAAATGATAACATAGCTTAATTAAATGACAAATTCTCAAGTTCAATATATCTATCTATTTGCTAATGACACAAATATTTGCGATCTAATTTAATAAATTCGTTTAATCAATGTACCGTATATTATGCTGCGATAAATCACTTATGGATTATTACTAAGAAATTATAGGCATTTTATTTTAAGATTGAAATCTGAGATAATGTAAATTTCGAATTTCGTGGTTTTTTGCATTATAGATAAGTCAATATAAATGCTGTATTAAAAATTTATTATCTCAATTGGATTTAGTTTAGATTAGTGGTGGAGAAAAGAATTTTAATTTTTATAGTTTACGAATTAGTAATGTTTAGTGAGATACGTCTATTCGGACAGTAAAACATTGCCAAATCCATAAGCATTGTGTGCACACACAAGCATGCATTTTACGTATCGTTGGTAACAAATAATCAAAACAAAAACTTTTACAAAATTTGCATAATATTCTCACTATAAATTTGATATCTGTATTTTATATTAAATATACTTTTTACTATCAAAATATAGTTTTAATATATGTTTTCTTATTATTATTAAAGTATTTAAAGGCTCACACAAATAAGCGAGCATACAATGACTGGACAAGAAAAAAATAATATCCTATGGATAGAATCCATTCAATGTAAAAATTTAGCTACAGTTCTAATAAAAATAAAATTAATTTTCTATCATAGTTTAATTGAACTCTAATTTTCTGTTTATCTAAATTAATTTATTTAGACAAAGAACTAATATCGTCACTTCCGTTACAAATGTGCGTAAACTTCAATATATATTTCACTCCGTGTTGGATAATAACGCATATTTGTTGCGCCAATTTTAAAGTAAACATTTTCAATATAAAATTTCAAAAATTAATTAACCAAAAAATTATTGATTTTCCTTTTTTTATTATTCGATAGTTTGATCGTCTTTCAGAGATTTATCAATTTTTGACAATCTGTTCGTTATTAATACTAAGTTTGATAGAAATACCTCGACTTTATTTGGCATATATTGGCAACCTATTAGAAAGAGTGAGTTTTTTACCGAAAAACTGATTATTTTAAATTAATAGACAAAAATAAATTCAACAATAGGTTAAAGAATTGATGGCTTTCTGGTTACTATCGGTTCTCATACAAATGCCAATTCATTTATTCCGTCAAATAGATGGCGGTCTCCTAATATTACCTTTAGAAAGGATTGTCGATTTAGTTATGTTAACTTTTTTGATAATCGAAATAATCGTCGGATTTCTATCTATAACTACCATAATTAAGCATCAAATTTCTGATTATCGAAAGGATAAATAAAAAATTCCGCTTAAATAACATTTATCTAATTTTTTAGATTTCAAATTGTTAATTATTTAATTGTTTTGATGACAATTAATTTTTTGCGGTCATTCATTCATTTTTATATCAGCATCGGATATGCATAAACACGAGAAAAATCGATTTTATACTTTAACGCAAAAAATAAAGAGTTCAGCAGTAATTTTATGCGAAAAAAATTAAATTAAATTAAATAAACACATTTATTAAATTTAAATGCGAGATATATTTATCAGATAATTAATATCCACTAATTATAATATCAATAATTAGTAGAATAACCTTAAATATCCGTATAATTTTTGTTTGTAATGAAAATATTTGCGCAAAAAAACATAGTTATCAAAACACAAATAAATCAAATGACTTAAAGTTAAGAACTGAATGCGTTCAAAGCAGATTTATTTGATTCAAAACTGTATTTAACGCATTTATATTTATGCTTCATTAAAATTAGCAAAAACTTTTTTATTGCTGAATAAAATGGATAATTAACTTTTATTGAATGCGAAACATTGAAAGCGGCGGTAAAACTCAAAGTATGCGCAAAAATTAAAGTGACAAAACCTAGTTTGCCAAACTATAATTTGATTTTTTTAATTTATTTCATGTTTTGGTATTTGATAAAATGAAAATGCATTTTTTAGTGTCGAGAATGGCATTGGGGTTCGAATGCGTTGCGCTTAAACTTTATAACGTCAATGCATGTTTCATTCGCATATCACATGTAACTGAACTCTGAAACGCAAGAGTACAGGTCACTGAACCTATACCAGCATCACATCGATATGCAGTATAGCAATGCGGAGAAACCAACACAACGCTACGGCACAACGTTTACGTTGAAACACTAAAACGGCACTAAAATACTGATGCACTCAATACACGCACTCACATACAAACCAATGCCACACTACTTTTTTTCATGTGCACCTCATTTGTGAGAAAACTTTTTCGCATCAGTCACACACATACACACACATATCAGTCAAACGTCGCATTTATTTCAATATCGCTATACATTTATACATTTCACAAATGCTCCAATTAAACGAAAATATTGAACGAATTCGTTTGTGTTAATAAGCGAACGCGATTTAATTAATCATAATATTTGATTATAATATAGGCACTACTTTTTTGTTAGTGTATCAATATTGTTGGTGTGTATGTATATTTGTGTGTGTATGTGTGTGTGTGTTGTGTTGCTGTGTCCGTAACGTTTCACACTATACGCCATATTACTGGCCCAAAACACCATAACACTTAACACTCAATATTACTACCAAATATTATTTAACATATTTATTTTTCCAACAAAACAATAACGTTTTTTTGATTAACTGTGCCGTGAAATCGAATATTTTTTTGGAGTCAAAGAAGAAGCCGATAATCCGTGGATTGAATCGATTTGAATGAACGAAGATTACGCGTTACTATTATATTGCAAGTGATTTTTGAGTAAATCATATATTTTTTATTTAAAACGCGATAAACAAAATTTAAAGAGAAAAAACGATTTTTAGAATCAAAATATATATATTTGATTAAAATTATACAATAATATAAAGCGTTGTTCGTATATTGAAGAGAAAATACATCGGAAACGAAGAGTAAGCAAACGAAACAAATAAAACCATTTTGTTATTTATTATCATTTATTTTATTTAAACGTATGAATTCGTTTCATTACTGGTCTGTTTTCTAATCACTATTGTTTCTAACGTTTAGAACGGACGTAAACAAAACTCTATTTCTTGAAAATTTGCGCAAATATTTTGGGCGAACCATTAAAAAAAACGAAAGCCTTATATTGTCATTTTGGGTGAAGAATACAATATCAACATAATTACTCAAAAAAATTGTTTCAGAAATTATATTTAAGAAAGAAATATGAATTCAGGAGTTCCAAAGCGAAATAAAAATCGGCCACCGATAGTATCGCACAGCAATACTTCTAATATTAACAGGTATTTTATCGTCATTTATCGCGTTTAGCAACAAAAAACGAACCAAATTATTTTGATTTTCCAGTAAATCTCAAAACCCCAGACAAAACAAAACGTCTAACGAGCGTACGGTTACTCCCGAAGGAGTTTACTGTAACGGACGTGTTATGCATGTGACCACTTCTCTTGTGGGATGTATTGTACAAATCGAGGTAAAGGATGGAACAAAATACGAAGGAGTTCTTCGCACGTTTTCTCCGGATGTGAGTCGCACTTTGTTCAGTTTTTTGTGATTTGCGGTTTATTTAATTTAAATGTATTTAATTTGAAAAGTATGAGTTAGTGGTGGATTATGTGGCGAAACTGGAGCCAAATAACACTCAAAACACGAATACATCGGTCGGTCATAATGTGGTGAATCTTTTGAGTAGTTTGCAGGCAAACAATTCCGTTTCTCCGACCATTATTTTTAAGTTTACTGATGTCGTTAAACTGACAGCTAGTAATGTTGACTTGGATTATGCAACAAATAAAAGTATTTTTAAAAATAATATGCTTTTTCGTTTGATTTATTATAACTTGACGCCAAAATTTAGGTCAAATGATGACAGACACTGAAATAAGTAAACACGACAGTCGTCAACATATCGATAAAGAACTAGTTCCGTGGGAGGGCGGAGAGAATGTTGATTTTGATGACACTTATCAATTGGAGGATAATGGGCCCGCAACTAATGGATGGGATGCTGAAGATATGTTTAGATTCAATGAGAAAAAGTATAGCCTTCATACCGATTTTGATCCTTCATTAAAAGATTACACGTGAGTTGAAATACATTTGTTCTGAAAAATATAATTTATGCGGTTTTAAAAAATGTAACATTTTTTAAAATCGTGATATATAGTTAGTGGTTTTAATGCACATTATTGCTGTGTCGTATTTAATAGGTCATATTAAATTGAGTTTTTTTTAAAAATATTCCGTACTGTAATTTGGTTTTGATTGCAATTTTGCGACGCATCAGAGAAGTTGAATTGTTTTAATTTAAACTATTTTCATGTAATTATTATTTGAAATTTTCATGAATTAATATAAATTTAGAAGAATAGTTCGGTTGAGTTTAATTTTATTAAGGCATTAGATATAATCGATATAAGCTTAAGATAACTTTTTAAATTAAAAGTTTTTTCCTTTTTATTTTTGTTGTCAGTGTGGCTTTGAATGTTGGCGGAGAAAATTATGAGCAAAAACAGGCACAGGCACAGAAAATTGCTGATGAAATAGAAGCTGATCCGAAAACATCTGAGAACTTAAATCGAGAAAATACGGCTAACGACGAGGAAACGCAATTTAGTGCTGTTTTTAGACCCAATGATAACGTAAAACACAACCGACCACACAATAGAGGAGAACACAATAGAGACCACAATAGAGATAATAGAGATCGTCGCAACCAGAATATAAATCAAAGTAATCCAATCTATAATAATGCAAACAACTCTCGCCCAAGAAATTCACAAATGAACTCTAATGTTTCGTCATCGCCTCCATTCCAAAAACCAAATTCGCATAACACGTATAATAAACAACACATTTCAAATAATTCGTCGACAACACCGTCTTCGTATACGTATAATAAGAGTCAATCAAATCAGCACCAAAATTATAGAGATGAAAGTGCAGAAACTGCAAAACAATACGCCGGTGTTGTGGCATCGAATACGTTTAGTTCCCAATATTCTTCAAAACCAGATCCCGATGAAACTCCTCCGAACACTGGACACAGTTCTCACGCGCATCACAGCACACACAACGCTCCCCCTAATCAACACCCGTTACCGCAGAGAGTCGATAATCGAAGAGGTGTGCAAACTAAAAGAAAGGAAGAAGTGGCTGAAAGTTTAAAAAAGTTTAGTGTCGACTTTAAATTGCCTTCAAATGTTGTGGAGTCGTCTTCAAAGGAGAACACTAAAAGTGACTCAAACGCAAAAACTAATAATAGTTCAAAAATTAAGACTTCTAATGAGTGTCCACCAGTGAAGGAGAATAAGTTAGAAGTAATTAATGATAAAGAATTAGGTGAAAATAAAGTATTAGAGAGTACTGCGAGTTCAGTATCATCAGAGAGTGAATTAGCGAAAAAGTCAACGTTAAACCCGAATGCAAAAACATTTACTCCTCGTTCGCCAATGGCTCCCGTGAACACGCCATCGACACCGCCATCGGTTGCTTCCACGCCATCATCGACAGTGTCATCGGTACAAATGGCTCCCCCAATGCCTCACCATCATCAACACCATCAACAGCAACAGCATCAACAACAGCCACGTTTTCAGAACCCTTTAGTGCAGTTACAAACGCAATATAATGTGTTACATCCGAGTCTAACACTTCCATTAGGACCAAATCAATATTTAATGACTAATGTTGCGATGACGCCAACATTTACGCAACAAAACGCGAACCAACAAAGCAGATCTTTTCGAAATAAAGGTCCACAACAATTTACCAATCATGGAATAAGGCACGAGTTTGCGCAGCCTTCACACGTGGCCGCTCAAGTAACTGGTCATCCAGTGTTAGCCACTGCTCCCATTGCGGCGCCACAGCAACTACCAGTTAGCTATGCTACGCAACAAACCACTGGAATGGTTACGCCTCCCGGACCACAGGCTATGTATCAGCATATGTATTCTGGATTTCATCCGCGTATGAATATGTTGCCTCCACAGGCAGCGACTGCCATGGGAATGATGCAACACACTGTTCAATACGCTGATCCTAATTTGCAGCATATTTATAGTAAGTGTGATTATTATTGATAACTGCTATTACCGTACTTTAATTGTTTTATTTAACGTTAAATATAAACGTTACAGTAATATGAAAATGTAATTATTACAGTATTTGTTTTGAATAAAATATTATTTCGTTATATTATAGCAACGGCAGGAGCAGTACAACTGCAGCATTTAGTGTCTCAGGCGCAGGCACACCAACAACATATGACAAACAGTGGTCCACATTCAGCCCCGACAACCCCACAGTCAGGAACCCCAACCACCCCATTGCATGGAGCACCTGCTCCTTCACCAGTACATCATCATCCGAACCAACCCCCGACCCCAACACCTCAACAAACAGTAATGTACGCGAACGTGGCGTCACCACACAATCCTCAATCGGCCGCAAGTGTTGGGCACTCGAACTCTGGTGCATACCATCACGCGCAGCCACAATTAGTAATAATCCCTTCTGGCCAAGCAGTTCCTGGTGCGCATCATAGCTCAGGACACGGGCCGTTACATGCACATGCATTAAGTCATAACGCCACTCCAGGCAACCATCACGGCGGTCCTCCGCAGTTAATGCCTCTTCAATTAATTTCTTCGAATAGCGCTCAGGGTCTGACCACTTTTAACCCCAATCCTGGTAAGGAGTTTTCTAATAATTATAATAATTATTTACAGCAAAACACTCCTAAACTCAATTTCTTTTTATAGGGGTGTGAGCATAGCGTTATTTAGAAATGTTTTAAAAGGTAAAAATTAGTTTATAACAAAAAATTAATTAATTAAATTTAAAAAAAGCAACCGATTATATTTTAAAATGGAAATATAAGTTAAGAGCGAAATACTATAAAATTCAAAATTTAAAAAATATTTCAAAATATAGTTTATCGAAAAACGCTTTTCTTTGACCCAAATATTATTGTTTTTTAAAAAATATATAATTAGTTCGTTATATAATTTCTTCGTTGATCACAAAATATAATTATGAATAAAAATAAATATGTAAAACAAAAATTTAATGCTTAAAAGAAAGTTTTAAAAAATAGCTGAAACAATTAAATTGAGTTTTTATTAAAAACAAATTCTAATTTTTTTCGTACGGGTATTATATGAAAATTATTTTTTATGGTAAGTTAACCAAATTAAATGTATAAATTTGGTTTAAATAAATTTAGTTTTGAGATGACAGCACTTTCATAGAAAAGTCTACTGTTTGGTATCCTTGAACCAAAGAGCCTAATGATATAATATCAACCGATGATTTTGCAAAATGTGTGACATTGTTTTCCGTTATTCCACCGCTCGCTTCCACAAGAATATTGGGAAAGTTTGTTTTCAGCCATTTCGAAACAATATCAATGTCTTTACTTTTAAAATTGTCTAACATAATAATATCTGGTGCAGACATGGCTGCGTCACGAACTTCTTCGAAATTTCTACACTCAACTTCAATTTTATTGGCGAAACCAGCGGCAGATCTCACTTGAGCGATAGCTTTTTTAATAGACCCGCAAATCGAAACGTGATTATCTTTAAGCATAATCATATTTGAGAGATCGTAGCGATGTGTTGTGACGCCGCCTATCAGTAGTCCATACTTTTCCACCATTCGAAAGCCTGGCGTTGTTTTCCTTGTGCCGGCTATATATCCTTGCCATCCCATCTCATCTAATTTTACCTTAATATTTCTTGATTGCGTGGCCACACCCGAACACCTCGACAATACATTAAGCACTGTTCTTTCGGCGAGAAGTACGTTATGAGCTTTGCCGCCGACGTATGCCACTTCGCAAATTGGCGTCGGTTCCAACCATTCTCCTTCCTTGAAGAACCAATTTGGAGAACAATTTAGCTCAGCGAATACAGCGTTCGCGAAAGGAATTCCAGCCAACACTCCTGGGGTTTTGCAAAATATTTTGGCTGCTACTTCAACATCGCCCACTACTATTCCTTGCAAATCAAAACTAATATATTTAAATTAAAAATTATAATCGTCATAATATTTACTTTTTCTTTACAAAGTAACTATATTTCCGTATACTTTAATTTAAAGGTAAGCAAAGATCAAATAATTGATTTTATTGATTTTCATGCTAGTAAAAGCTTTAAGCATATTTTAAATATATAATTGGTTAACAAACTATATTACGCCCGTTTAAGTTGAATTAATAAATATAATTAATGGTAAATAATTCAAACCTGGGTAAGTCTTCTTTTATCCAAGAGCGTGCCATGTCTTGGACAATGATTGGGTTCAATATATGGTGATAAAAGCTCATCATTGAAATTTAACTCAACTTCCAATTTTACTGTATAATGAATTGTGCGCCACTTGTTATAAGTTTCGAGTGCGTTATATTTATATTAGAAATTAAAAGCTAATGCGTGTTAGTGCTATTTTCACTTAAAGAATGAATTAAAGGGAAATATCTTCCATTCAACATTAGCTTACATTTTGTTATTTTCATTGTATTGGTGCTTAAAATTTATGCCTCTTATCACTGTAGGGTTCAGTTTCAAGGTTCTTATCTTTAAGTGTTTCACAGTTGTATTTATACTGTTAAGTTCAAAGGCTGTTTGTTATCTTTAACGCAACAGTAACCGTTAGAGAGATATATAGAGACTAACGTATCTATTGGTAAGATTGATTGCGGGTAAAACCCGAATTCAGAGATGGGCCAGATATGACATTTCAAGTGAATGAACGTGAGATTTTATATTGTACTAATAGTCAACTAGTATTATTCATTTTATTTTTCCTAATTTTTTTGTTTCTGTAAATTTATAAGCGGAGTATGTACCGCTTAGGTAATACCTGTTAATAATGTTGGGTTATGAACTCTATACACTTTTATCTATAAAGTCTCAGCCTAATCTATACGAGAATAAGTCAAACATCATATATTAGAAAAACGAAAATTTTTATTAAAAAACATATTACTGGAATATTAAATAATGTACGCTTTACAGTGTATAAATTGTAACTCAAACTTAAGAAATTAGGATTTACAAACGTGAAGTTGTAGTAATGAATAAATGTAATTTTGATTGCGAATGGAGTTGAAAAAACAAATCATATAAAATTATTTATGAGAGTATGCCAATAAGTTTTAGCATTTTCTTATTGTGTTGTTTTTAATGCTTATTGCGCTGTAGTTTGGAGTTCGGGTAAAAACTTTTGATCTTTAAATCTACTTTAAAATTAAAATACCCGAAGCGAAACATCCTCTTTTTATTGCCCGGAATCAGTATGATCCTAAATAATCTAATCATAAGTTTTGATTTATCAACATTTTTTCCGAATAAAAGCACATTCACTTAATCAACCAAATAAAAATAATTAATTTACGCTAATTTTAATAACAAACTAACTTTTAATAAATAGAATATCGAAAATGTTACTGAATTTCATGATAAAATAAAATTAATGAATGTACTGAAAAAATTGATAAAGTTTCTTTCCGATTGCTGGAAACAAAAATATTGCAGTTAGAATTAAATTTTTCATACTCCCAAAAAAGAATTGGTTATAAAATTATTAAAACTTAGTGGTTGCATATTTTAACCGATCAACTTTCTACCAGACAGGTTAACCAATTCAAGTTTAGCTGTGCATATAGTTTAAATTAAATCTTTACTTTGACCGGTTAACTTTAAAACAAAAATTAAGTTAACAATTTAACTTTGGCTTTGTCGGATTTTTAAGCATTTAATTTCAATATAAACTAAGTTGATCGTTACAGCTTTTGTTAATAAGTAGAGTCAAAAAGAATAAAGAAAGTCTAATTTTTATTATAACCCTTATCAAAATACAATTATTATCATAAAACTTTGTATTTTAAAATGTTGCCACTCTATTGTTACTTTTATCCCTACTTTAATACTTTGTAATGTGAATTTTTGTTTACTGTGCCGAACGTCCACTTTCATGACATACGGACAGCGAGGCAAGTGTGGCGTGTGTTCAACCATTGGTCGCAGACTGCAATGGAATGCCAATTGCGGACAATACAGCAACACAACGCTATCCACATTTAAGTATAAGCCCCCGATGGACACCTGTTTCGCTGGTATCACGTGCTCTAACGTTCACTTTTAATGTTTGTTCAAATATTGTCAAATTTCTATTAACAACAAAAATTACCTAAATTAAACAACTAAATTATCGATTTTTTAGTGTGTGAATAATTGAAAGTGTTATTGAAGCGATTAATTCAGTTGTTTGCGCTTTCATTTTCAATAAACACGTATTTCATAATAGGTATTAACGCGCGCACAGTACAGCACTTACTGTACATATTGAGTGATACGAATACGATTCAATAGGCATCACGTACTCCACACAGTACTCAACGCGTAATCTCGTGTCCAAGTTTGTAAACAAGTTTACATTCAAATAGCGCTACATTTAACCAATTTAATCAATTCTATTTAATATCTATCTATCTATATTAACTATATTAACGATTTATTGTCTGAAATAACCGTTTAATCGGTGATTGACTGGCGATCGCTATTCACTCGAAATGCTTAGACCATCCATACAGTGTTCACTAATTGGTAATTAAATCACTTAATTATGGTTTATATAATAATAATCATATGATATATGAATCAGATAGCGGTAATAATCTGCGAAGTATTGATGATGTGTTGCGTTTAATCGAAACGGTGGACGAAATGGACGATCAATTGGTGTCAAAGAGCGATAACACGAAAAAACAAACGCGAGTAAAGAAGTGTTTGTCATCCGATTTCGAGCGCAACACTGATTCCCATTCAAATAAGAGATTAAAGAAACAGCAAACTGATAATAATGGCAACGTATCCAACATATCAAATATGTCTGAATCTGATGGACGAACTGGCACTAAGTTCGTGTTTTCTGTTGTTTGGGGAAAGTACAAGCCTAACAAAAAGCATAAGGAATGGAGTGGCGATGGTTTTGTTGTGATCAATGATACTAATAAATCGATATTGTTCTACGATATAAGTGGCAAATCGTACGTTATAACTAATATTCCATGTTTTTTGTTATACATTATGTGATTTGATTACACATTAGTATGGGTACATCGCGTGTGATCAAGTCTTCAAATGATTACATCGCTGGTAAAAGACTCGTAATCGGCGACAAAGAACTAGAATTAATAGATGAAGTGTCGCTTCAGCAGTTCCAAAGTAAATCGCTTTTTGTCAAACAAACCGAACAGTAGCTGTTTTTTGCATAATTGTTTACTATAAACTTATAATTATCCTTATTTCTGGATATAACGTTGATTTTGTATAGCATAATATTAGTTACCGCTACAAAACTTATAAATTAGTGCATCAACTCAATCGTATATTTTAATATTGTGATTTAAATGCCAGTAATTCAACTTTTTTAACCAACAAACACACGAACAAATTAAAATCCACCCAAACTTCCCATAAAAACCAATAGATGTATAAAGTATTTTAACATTTGTAAACGGGGCTTAATTTAAAGAACGAAGGGATTAATGCTAGTTTAAGGCTAAATTTAAGCGATTAACCCGTAAGAGTTCAATTTTGATTATAATTTTGCCATTATATGATTGTTATGTCCGTCTGTCTGTCCCAAATCCACTCATAATTTTCAAACTTTCCATTATGCCTGATTCCAGTTTCAGTTACGTCGCTAACATTAGATAACTTTTTCAGCTCAAATTTATGATTCATTAACATTGAATAAATATGAATCAATATGCCAACGTATGTTTGTCTCGCTCTTGTTTTATATATATATCCGATAAAATTATTAATCTAAAGATATTTTTACATAAAAGAATGTGGTAAAAAAAGTTATTGTATTGAGCATAAATGAGTTTTAAGATTTGATGATTTAAGATGGGATAATATGTTCATAAACGCCGAATGCTTATGATTGTTTTGCGAGTTACAAATGATTGTGATTTTACATGTTTAGAGCTATCGTAATCATATCGAATAATCTTATACTGCTTTTTTATTCAGTTGTCTTAATTAATAAATTAATGTATTTATTAATTTTACACTATTCATATCTATTTAATATGTATTTGAAAATTAAAAGTACAGTGAAAAATGTTAAAATTTGCTCATTGCGTTAAACAACATGCATTGTATAAAAGTTTAGTTAGTGTTTAAAACATATTTGATATAAAACTGGTGTCAAAACACAATAACATGAACATAATACCCTAAATTTTAAGACTCATTAACCATAAAACTATTAAATAGTGTAATCTACAAAATATGCTAAATATTAAAAACTTTGGATTATAAAAATATTTCGGATTGTTTCAAATTAATATAATGAAATTTGGATTATTTTCATTGACCGCAAACACAGTATAAACATAACATTTTAAAATTAAACTTAAATAGAAAAATTTTTTTATTATCCGTAGAAAAACAACAATAAAAGGTTGTTTCGAAATTTGCTAATATTGTTATACGTTGAAATATACAGAATATGCAAGGGTATACTGAAAAATTAGTTCGAAACAATATTACTGTATTTCGAAACAAAAGATTAATTAATAGAATGCAGGCAAACTATTTTTAAGGTACTATACATCAAAGATTTGGCGATATTTTATGTGCTTAAGATTAAAACTAGTATTTAGTGCTGTATTGATTCACTTATAACTCGTTATTCACGTGTTTGTATTAAAGGGGTTTTTGTACTCTGCATTCTTTATGGACGTATACAGTACTCAACATCTATTAAAAAGCATTTCTGGATACTTTTCCAATTTTATCTTATAATATTCGCCGACTTATTATAAATATCCAAATTTTTGGGTTTAATATAATCCGATTTTGAACATTAATAAAAAGGTGAGATAATAAGATTTCGATATAAAACTATAATAGATATACAACTTAAGATCATATATTGATATATTAGATACTCTATGTTATAAAAGTTTGAGTTTGCATTTGTTTCGCATATTTTCCGATATCTTTTTTGTCTGTTAACCATTTTTAATGTTATTGTACTCTCAATCTACATTTGACAACTTTAAACATTTACTTTAAATATTCGTATCCGTTTTTTTCGTCAATATAATTGCGGAAAAATTTCACTGATTTTATCGGGTATTCAAATAAGTTATTGATTATAAAAATAATAATAGAAATAACATCTAGTTATTTGAGTGTAAAAGCTTGAATCCATTTGGATATTAGAGAGTGTGTGTGCTGTGTGTACACAAATATAGGTAAAAACGTATACAAAACAGCTTATAGTCTATAGTCTGCGTTATTATTAGGATTGTTGGCACCAATCGATGGCAAACATGTCGAACAGTTCCAACTCATCGAACTTAGCTTTTTGTTTGGAGTACAGTAACCATAAGGCAGATATGATGGACGCGTTTTTCCAGAACTTGACCGATGGAAATATGGTGGATGTGATACTTTCGTGCGAAGGAAATACAATCAAAGCTCATAAGATGATACTTAGCGCCGGTTCCTCATATTTTCGCGACATTTTCGCCGCGTTTAAGAGTCCATTTCAATACCCAGTGGTGATCATCAAAGACATGCCATTCAGGGATCTTAAGGCTATTGTAGAGTTTTTATATCGCGGCGAAGTAGTAGTTCCTGTGGAACAGGTGTCGTCTCTATCAAAGAGTGGCCAATCGTTGAATATCAAGGGTTTGGAGAAATACTTTAATAATTCGGCATTTGTTGACGTCGCTAACACTAACACTAGAAATCTAAATAATAGTGATTCCGAATCTAATATAATACAGACTAATAACTCGAAGACTCAAATGTCTGCTATTATTAATAATTCAGCCAAAAGACAACCAGTTATTCATGCAAAACCGACAACTATTAGTATCGATCCGAAGAGAAACTCCATTAAAAGTCCGACGAGTCCTATAAATAATGCTGAGTTGCGATCAACTTCTGGAATGAATTTGCGAAGAGTTAGTCGACCTAATTATAGACAGTTATCCAATGGCGACATAAGCGATGATTCCAGTAATGAGGAACACGTGCAGCACATCGTAATGACCAACAATAAAACACGTTTAATTCAGTTTCGAAGGCAGCAACAAACACATATCACTTACAATCAAATTTCAAAGCCAATTAAGTCAGAAATTGTTTACGAAGATTATGACGACGAAGACGAACAACCGATTAATGGACCGCCAATTTTGAAAATGCAAATCCAAAACGAATCCAATACTTATGCGCACTCGAATAATGGAATAGAAAACGATGAGGAATCTGGAGATAAATATGAAAATGATGAAAGCGAAGCGATGGACAACACTGATGGCGTGATTACTGGCGAAGCAAACACTTCGCGATACACACCCGGCGTTTCGTTTAATTACAATAATTACAATCAAATAAATCCGAATCAGAACAAGCCTCGCGGTGTGATTCAAAACCCTCTTCGAGTTGCGCCGCGTAAAGTGAAAGCACCATTTGTGGGAAGACATCCGCGAAGAAGGTAACGCATCCCAAAATTTATGAGTTTGTATAAAAAAATTTATATCGAATTTTATGCATGGTATTTATTAGGAAAGGAGCGAAGAAAAATCGTTCTTCAACTGTTTCAAATAATCAAAAGATTGGCCCAATAAAACAAGATCCGGACAAAGTGGAAATAGTTCAGTGCACTATTTGTCCGCGAGTTTTCTCCCAGCAATCAAGTCTTAATCTGCACATGAAACGACTGCACGGCGACGACGAAAAGGAACACGTATGCGAACTTTGCGGCAAAAAGTACTCATGGCGTTCAGGTTTATATAAGCACATGCGATCACATAATCATAACACTTTATAAATGATAATCCATTTAATCTCATTATTATAAGCTTACAAATTATTCTATTACTCATCATTATTTGCTTTTTAAACTTAATGAAAAGTTTGTAATTGCTTGATCGTTGACGAACTTTAATTCAAGTTTTTCATTTAACAATTAGATAAAAACTATACACAACTTAATTTCGAGGGTTTGGGTTGTTATGATTATTTAAAATATTTTTCTTAATAGTAGGTAAAACTTAAGTTTGACAATATAAACGGTATGATTTGTTTGTTTGAAACATTTAGGAACAAAGTTAAAGCTTAAAGAACAAACGCTACTATTCATTGTTTAATTTGGCTCTCAATAGTTAGCGAACATATTACGTAAATGACATTTTTTAGAAATACTACTATTAATCATTTGAAGTGCACATATTTCCTATATGTTTATTATTAATCAATACAATTTATAGTATTATTTTTATTCATAGCACAATTTTTTATTATTAAATATTAACGGTATATTATAAATAAATTAAAAATATTGTTCAATAGTTTAAACGCTGTTATCAAATAACAGTTTAAAAATTTACCTCAAATTTTAAAAAAATGCAAATAAAATATGACCGCAATATTGTCTTGATCTTGAATTTTTATATGTCATTTTGTCATTATTAACGTTATAATAATATTACTTTTGAATTTACATTCAACTATTATTATTAAAAAATCCATTTTTATATACATATTTTGTATATATATTATATTTAAATAAGATATAATATCATAAGTAACACTTTTTCTTTTGCAAATATATGTTGACTTTTTTAAAAATGTATAGATTTTCCTTTTTTTTAAATAAATTATAACAAAACTTCATTTTTATTAGCATCAGACGGATAATGATTTGAGGCTTGAATTTAAAATGTAAAGTAGCACTGATTTTTCTCCAAATTGGATTTTTAGAAATTGAGGCACATTTTCAACTGGTATCTTTGAGTCGGAATTTTTTTTTAAATAACAATAATATATATTGCATACAATGCACTAAAAAATAATAGCACTTAATTGTGGATTTTTTTTTTGCGTAAAAGTTGCCAGAAAAAGATGATTCGGTTGTGATTGAAAACTGTTATTAATAATGACTATTTAGGCACAGAAGTAATACAGTTTACGACTCCTTGTTTGTATCCGTTTTTCCGCTTCAGTTTATTATTCAATGGTAACGGAGTAGTGATCCGTGAATTATTGTAATAACTGTTGTTTGCATCGAACGAATCGACATGTTTTGCAGATGATTGCGATAATGATTGAAATAATAGGATGTGTTGGTAAATCACTTTGAGACAATCGATACGCGGACATGTATTGCAAAATAGAGGAATTAATTTATTTTCTCCGCTATTGTTCGTATTCATATCTTTATTATTGTTATTATTACGATTAATAATATTATTAATATTTCTCATCGCTGAGACTGACTTAGTATTATTGATGGTCGCGTCGCTTAGCAGTGAAGACGTTAACGATGGAGGAATGGCCACTAAATAATAAATCACTTGATGCTAAAAAATGTTTAATGTGTTTAATTTTTTGTTAGTTAAATAGTTGGTCAATCAAAATGAATTATGGTTTTACTTACCATAGTAATTGCTTCATTGATTATTATATTATTAGTGGTAATAAAAGATGAACGCTTTTCGCCAAAAATATTGCGTTTTGTGATTTCGATTCCCGAAACTTTGTCCAACAATAAAATTGACTCTAATTTTTTGCGCAATTTTTTGTTATTGGATTAAAATAATGTTTTTTGTTAATAAAAAGCGTGATTAATAAAATACCTTCAATAATGGGTGATTTCCAGTAAAAAATAAGAAATAATAATAAAAGCGCTGCAATCGTAGCTATAATGAGATCTTGCTGTCAATTAATAAATAAAAATAGATATCATTAATTATGCAAATACATACTAATAATATGCATATGTTTTTTAAATAAATGGTTATTAATTTACAATTTTTTGAATGTTAAATGATATAATAAACGATAAAATGAGTATAAAGAGTGCAATTGTTCCCAAACAGCAGACACAGAGCCATCGTTTAGAGCTATACTGTCTTGTGATCACTATGTGACAGCAATTCCTGTATCGGTATATATCCAAACCAATGGATTCTGACAATAGGTTGTGGTAATGGCGGCGAAGAATTAGCATTTGCGACCACAAACACGATTGATTCCGATTTTTTTTCCTTCAATTTATTTCAAACTTATTTTTCACATTTGTTTTTATGGCTCGCAATATATCGCTGTTTACTCTTCGATTGTGTCGTATTATATAATATTTTAACCCAAATTTTTTTTAAGTATTTAACTACAAAACAAATATTATAATTTTATGAACTTATTATCACTTTTTTTTATACATAACATGTAATATATTATACGTATATATATGTCTACATATATCTATATATTACAGTATTATACTGTATATATAAAAAAAAAGAAACGCCTTTTATATTAAATGAGGCATTAATTGCTTTGAATGCGTTTGTGACTCACGAAAAATAATAACAAATGCATTATACCGTAATAAGCTGTTTGGTAACTCATTCGGGCATTGCATAGCATTATGCGTTATGGGTTCAAATCTATTTTCATATGTTTTAGGTTTTTGTTTGATGTTTTCAAATATTATGTTTTTAATATTAATCGATAATTTCAATAATAGTAATTCGTATAAAAATATGCTTATAGATTTGGAAATTCGTGTCCAAATAGCTAAATTAATCATTAGGTTTATGGTATATAAAAGTACAGTAGATGTTCAGTGAATGTTGAATCTTCATGGGTTTATATAATTTTTTAATTAAATAAATTTTTCATTTAAAGTAAACAGTTATTATTAATGGGTTTTTTATTTTTAATTTTACTTTTATATTGATTGAAGGTTTTATAAGGTTTATAGAATCACAAAGAAAATATGAATATTAAAATACCAAAAAATCTAATAAAACTCTAGAATGATTTTATTTTAAATATTATTCATGAGATAAACTAAACATAAATAGTTATAAATGAGAAAATTCGAAGAAAAATAAACATTATAATTTAATAAAACTATTTAATTATCATATAAACTAAGTAATATTATATACTTGTACGATGATCGACTATATTTAATAAACTATTAGAACCAACAAAAATTTACATATCCGCATATAAATTATCTTTACACGTTAGCGGTCCCTTTGAAGCATTTCCATCCTTTTTCTTGTTTTTATTGAGAAATAAAAAACTTATTGAAGGTATCAAAGGAACCGCTACAGACGCGTGGGAATGATACACACTGATTACAATCTTGTTAGTTTAAATTTATTGAGATTTAACTTTATAAGCAAAAATCCATTTGAAATAATATCGGGCAAAGCTTTAGAAATTTAAACTTGAGTAGATTTTTCGGGTACAGGGACTGGACTTAGATCGGGTCCTTAATATTTGCACGATTACGTAGTCTAGCCCATGCCTAAAAATCTGTGGGAATGGTTTGGCTTATGTTTGAGCAAAATAGTAGTTTTTATTAATTTCTTAAAGATTATTTTTGATGTGAAATATGGGTTGTAATGACAGTAATAATTAGTTAATGTTACAGTTGATATCGAAATAACAAATAATAAATCCAATTTTAGAAAGCTATGTGAATAAGAGCATTCTAGAGCATCAAAGATATTAGTACTTAATATTGATTTTAGAACGCTAAAAATCTAAAGGTCAAAAATCGCCTGTTTATATTCAACACTATTGATTCATTTTATAATGAAATCACATTTTTTGTATTATAGACGTTATTTATGTCTATTTTGATTTTAAGACCAAAAAATCGTGAATTATAAGTGATTTCGCAATTAATTTAGTAATTTGTTTACTAATTATTATAATAATTGTGAGTTTGTTTACATATAATTGTGATTAATCTCATTAATTCACGATTAAAATCAAAATATAGGGAAAATAACTCAACAAATAGACGCATAGATTAGAAAAACTAGCATTGAGTTTGACACGAATCGTGAGACAATTCGCGTGTTATTTCAATTCGCTATCAATTCTTCGTTTTATAAACGTTTTTCGTCAATCAATTCAACTATATTATACGTAATATATACTGTCTTGGATTACTGATTAAATGGCCGATCAATTTCTTGACCACGAAGCTGAAGAATCGGAGGGAAGTGAAGACGAAGAGGTGAGGAAAGAGTTGAAGTCACGAAAAAAGTCGAAATTCGCTCATAATTCGGACGAAGAAGAGGAGGAAGAAGAAGATGGTATTTCTTTTATTTAATTATATTTAATTCATATTTATATTATTTTGAAACCAATATTAATCTAATAATTCAATATTATGATAACAGAGGCTGCTATGGCCGAAGAGATGAAAGACTTGATTAACGATGACGACGACGAAGAGTCGGACGATGAAGTAACTGGACGTAAACGTCAGCGAGAAGACGATGAAGACTTGGAAGAGGATCTCGAGGATGACGATTATGATTTGTTGGAAGAGAATTTGGGCCGAAGAATAGAACGAAAGAAAAAATTTCGTCGCGTTAGACGTCTGGGAGACGACGACGAAGAGGAGAAAAATGATGGACAAGAAGTGAATGATAGAGAAGCGATCGCTAATGAATTGTTTGATGACGAGGAAGAGCCGAGTGAGACGCCATCGCAAGTGAGAAGAGATAGAAGCGATCGCGAGGCTATAGACGATCGTTTTGCAGAATTATCCGGTTCTGAACGATCGGACGATTCAGACGAAGACAATTTTATTGTTGATGACGACGATCGTCCGATCGCACCACGAGTTAGAAAGAAGAAAAGCCATCGTTTCACTGATGAGGCGCTACAGCAGGCACAAGACATTTTTGGCGTAGACTTTGATTTTGACGAAGTTCAGCGTTTTGATGAGACTGGAGAATACGAAGAGGGAGAGGAAGAGGATGGCGATGACTACGAAGAAGGCGATACAGTCAACGAATCTCAACGATCAGACCGATCAACTAAAAAGTCTGCCCGAAAACGAAGATCGGCGCGTAAAAGCATTTTTGAGATATACGAGCCATCAGAGCTCGAAAGAAGTCATTTGACTAAATTAGATAATGATATTAGAAATGCTGATATTCCCGAAAGATTTCAACTAAGAGCAGTACCTGTGACATCCTGTGATGAACAAGAAATAGCGGAAGAATCGGAATGGATATATTTGAACGCATTCGCGACGCCAACCATTTCAATACAGGACGAAACAGGTGAGGGAAAGCATGAACCGATTGGTGGCCGTAAACCAAATTCAGCGATTCATAAAATTCACGAAGCACTTCGTTTCATGAGATGCGAATTTCTCGAAGTACCGTTTATCGCTTTTTATCGTAAAGAGTATGTCGAACCGGAATTGAGTATTAATGATTTATGGACTGTTTATCGATGGGACGAAAAGTGGTGTCAATTGCAAATCCGAAAGAAAAATATGACCAAATTGTTCAAAAATATGCAACAGTATCAAACTGAACAAATCATGAAAGACACTGATGCGCCGCTTCCGGAAGGCATTCGACTCATAAACGATATCGATATCGAAAGAGTATCGTCCGTTAAGACATTCGAAGAGTTGCGCGATTGTTGGCTCCATTTTCAGTTATATTATTCTGCAGACGTGCCCGCAATGAAACAAGAAATGTTTAAGAAAGAAAGAGAGAGAAGATTAGAGGACTTAACGGAAGAAGACGCGGAAAAAGTTCTTAATGAAGAGGAGGAACAAATAAGTGTGAATTTATCTTCCATGAAATTGGCTCAAAGGAAAGATACGTATACGATATGCAAAGAAGCAGGAATTATAGGACTTGTGGCCAAATTTGGCTTAACTCCCGATCAATTCGGCGAAAATTTGCGCGACAATTATCAGAGACACGAAGTCGAACAATATTCTATCGATCCAATAGAAGCAGCGCAGGATTATTTGTGTCATCGATTTCCTAACACCGATAAAGTATTACAAGCCGCTAATTTTATGGTAGCGAAACAAATTAGTTGCGATCCACTTGTTAGGAAAACTGTGCGGCAGATTTATTTTGAGAGAGCAAAACTTCACGCCAGACCCACTAAGAAAGGCACTAAAGAAATCGATGAAAATCATCCGTGCTATACTTATAAATATTTACGAAATAAGCCCATATTAGACTTTGGTGGCGACCAATTCTTGCAGTTAGCCATCGCTAAAAATGAGGGAATGATCGAATTTGAGATAACAATCGATAAATTGGATCTTCCAAACCCAAATAATCCTCAGCCGCCATCTCAGACTTATTTTGAAGAAATTAGACAACTCTATTTTAGAGTATGTTTATATTAAAGCTTGTTTTACTCTTTATTCATAATATTTAATAAATATAGGATGAATTCAGTACAAATGTCCAGCAATGGAATGCTCAAAGAGCGGCTGCTTTGGACCTTTCACTAACTAAATTTCTTTATCCAAGTTTCGAAAAGGAATTAAAAACTAAGTTATTAGCGGAAGCTTATGACGGAATTGTTAAGGTTTGTGATTAAAATTTTTCTAGTTTTTTCCCTCATTTTATTCCTAGTTTTTCACAATTTCTACTTGAATTACTAGTTATTCCGTGAGGAACATAATTAGATATAAATTCACATTAACATTGTTACAAAATCTTTATAACAGTTATAAATTTAAATCTTACATTTATTACCGTATTTTTTGTTAGAGTTGTTGTCATAAATTGAAAACCTGGCTTAAAGTAGCACCTTATAGCTTAAGCCCTGAACTATCAATCGAAGACGACGAAGATTTTGACACACGAGAAGGTATACGTATAATGGGTTTTTCGTTCGTTCCATCCAATGACGATGCATCGTTTGCTGCTATGATTGATGGCGATGGAGAAGTGACTGATTATGTGAAATTAGAGTATTTTATGCTTAAAAGAACCGAATGGGCCACAGAACAGGAGAAGATATTAAGGGAGAAAGATAAAGAAAAGTTGAAAAGTTTTATTTCTAAGAAGAAACCGCACGTTATTGGTGTCGGATGTGATACTATTATCACTCGTAATGTTATGGAAGATATTAAGACGCTTATAAATGAGTTGACAGAAATGGAACAATTTCCTCAAATTCCAGTTGAATACGTGGACAATGAAGTTTCCACAGTGTATATGAATAGTAAAAAAGCGATAACTGATTTTCATAATTACCCGCCATGTTTGCGACAAGCGATATCATTAGCGCGTAGATTACAGGATCCGCTCATCGAATTTTCGCAGCTTTGCACTGCCGATGAAGAAATTTTATGTATCAAATACCATCCACTTCAGGAACATCTACCAAAAGAAGAGCTTTTGGCGAATATTTACCTCGAATTCGTTAATCAAGTTAATGATGTTGGCGTTGACATCAATCGCGCAATCAATCATCCGCACACTTCACAATTAGTTCAATTTATTGGTGGTTTGGGTCCACGAAAAGGTTCTTATCTGTTACGAACTTTGAAGAAACAACAAACAACTTTACTGGAGAATCGCACTCAATTAGTCCAAAACTGTAACATTGGAAAAGTTGTATTTATTAACTGCGCTGGTTTTATTAAAATAGACACGTCTTCTCTTACCGATTCTGGAACAGACACTTATATCGAAGTGTTAGACAGCACTCGAGTTCATCCCGAAGCTTATGAATGGGCGAGAAAAATGGCTGTCGACGCGCTCGAGTATGACGAAGATAATGATACAAATCCTGCTCAGGCTTTAGAGGAAATTTTAGACAATCCTGAAAAGCTTAAAGACCTTGATTTAGACGCTTTTGCGGAAGAGTTAACTCGACAAGGAATGGGTTTTAAAAGTATTACATTATATGATATTAGGAATGAATTGACTAATCGGTACAAAGATGTGCGAACGCCGTACAAACCGCCAAATTTAGAAGAAATATTTTACATGCTTACTCGCGAAACGCACGATTCATTATATAATGGCAAATTAGTTATGGGTCAAGTGGTTGGTGTGGCGCGAAAGAAACCTCAAAGCGAGCAATTAGATCAGGCAAATCCAATCCGTAACGACGACTCAGGTTTATGGAAATGTCCGTTTTGTTTCAAAGATGATTTCCCCGAACTTAGCGAAGTATGGAATCATTTCGATGCCGGCAATTGTCCGGGACAGGCCATTGGCATTAAAGTTAGGTTAGATAATGGTATCTATGGATTGGTCATCACAAAGTTCATCAGTGATAAAGAAGTTATTGACCCGTTAGAAAGGGTTCGCATTGGTATGACAATTCATTGCCGAGTTCTTAAAATTATAGTAGAAAAGTTTGCGGTTGATTTGACATGTCGTACTAGTGATCTTCTCGATCTTAATTATCAATTTCGATCGTCCAAAGACCGTTATTATTGCTACGAAGCCGAAGATAAAGACACTAAAACAGAAGAAGATCATAAAAAGAGGCAAAATCGACAAACTTATATTAAGCGCATTATAGTGCATCCATCGTTTCATAATATTGACTTTAAACAAGCGGAGAAGATGTTGGGTAACTTAGATCAGGGCGAAGCCATTATAAGACCAAGTTCTAAAGCTAATGATCATTTAACTCTTACTTGGAAAGTATACGATGGAATTAATCAACACATTGATATCAGAGAGGAGGGCAAAGATAATGCGTTTAGTTTGGGTCATCAGTTATATATTAATAACGAAGCTTATGAAGATCTCGATGAAATTATTGCTAGATATGTTCAGCCAATGGCTGGATATGCCAGAGATTTGAATAACTATAAATATTTTAAAGATGTTAACGGAAAACGTGAGGAAATGGACAAAATTGTTCGCGAGGAGAAGCAGAAAGCGCCGTCACATATACCATATTTTGTTTCCGCTTCGAAAGGTTAACTTACTTTTAATATCATAGAATTTTATTAATGAGTTGAGTTATCAGTTTTAAAAACTTATTAATTTTATTTCTCATTCAATAGAATTTCCGGGAAAATACTTGCTTTCATACATGCCTAATATGAAAGTATTCCACGAATTTATTACGATCACTGCTGATGGTTACCGTTATCGTAATACAACTTTTCGTTCGCTTACAGAATTGTTTAAATGGTTCAAAATTCATTTCAACGATCGGTCAACATTTCCACGAACTCCCGTCACCACACCAGTCATGCGCACTCCAGTTGGCCAGACATTCGCGGGCGCGGCTGCCACTCCTAATATAGATCCACAAGTGATACAAAGAGCTGCCGCATCCATGCCTAATCACATGTTCAACACACTCTCTCAAGTTGCGGGACAAACGCCATCATTCGGTGGCGCAGCGGCCGCTTTCGGTAGCAGCCATAGCCACAGTTCTATGCCACCACCATATGGTTCTTCTCGAGGCTTCTACGGTCAAACCAATGCTCAGCCAACTCCAATGCAACCAATGATGACGCCTCATATAACAACACCGCGCACTTATCCGCCGGCAACGCCCGGATCGATGCCTCCGCCATCGCATATACCGAGTCAACATCAGTCACACGCCAGACCAGGCGCTCGAACTGGTAATGCGTGGAGTAGTATGGCTGAGGGCTGGACCAAAAATAAACCAAAACAGAGAACACCGTTATATAACACTCCTGGCGGCTCATCTCAGATGTCGATCAGTCCCAACGCAAACACACCCAATGTTCGCGGCGATCAAACGCCTCTCGTTGATGAATGGAATTAATCAAACTATTTTTAATTTTTTTTAATTTTTATTAAACGCTCGACAATTGTTTATTATTTGTCTGCTTTTAAGTATCGTTTATCTAAATTATTGAATGTTTATTACGTAAAATACCGTATATTTGCTTTCTTCAATCACCGAATTACAAGATTAATTGTATCAAACATGAATATTTGAATTATTTCATTATAATCGAATATAATGTGAATTTTTATTGAAAAGCGCAAAAAATCGATCATAAAATAATGATTAAAACATGTGTTAGTTTTAATAGAAAATGATGAGATTTCAAAAGTGATCATAAGCTTTTATTTTAGCTTTCGATGTTAGTTGTGATGTTTTGTATTACTTGTTTATTTGAAAATAATTGCCATCATAGTTTTTTGGCTATATTTATATAAAAATAATTGTACCGTATTCGTTGTCTTAAGACTGAGATTGTATATAAATAATAAAAAACTTTTATTAAAATTACATTATATAAAATTGTAGTCAATTGTAAACAATAAGATTTTAATTGAAAAAGTGAATGTCAATGAATTCTAACTTTGGTTGTAATCAATCGATTATTAAAGATTTTGCGTTCTAATTTTAAAATCTTCAAATTTGATTATAATTATCTGAATTAAAGTGATGTGAGCGGAGACCCACTTGTTTGGGCACAATTCAAGCCAAACCACTGGAAGTTCATTGGCTATTTTATCAACTAATAACATAAAACATGAGTAATCACAATCACAATGATTGACTCATCACATTTATTGATAATGACTCGCTGCTAATTCTGCTATTTATGAGCCAATCATTTTAACGTTCAACTACTAAACTCTTTAACAAAGTTCAAAACATTGTTACGGAAAGCCCATTCATTTAGTGCGCATTTAACTTTTCATATATCTATATGTTATTAATTTAAGTTAATGTTTACTTAAAATTAAAAGTAATTGTGTATTTGATTTGATTTGATTGTAAACAACGATAATGAAACGCTTTTTCGATTGTACTTGTTATGGGATTAAAATGAAACAATCTCTGAAAGAGTGTTTGTTGATAATGCGTCACACATTGATATACTAGTTATGGTAAGCACAATCAATATATTTTACTATAGAGTTTGACAAAATTCAAAGTTTGCTGAATCGGATTCATACAAATCATGCGATTCTTGGAATACCAACGGATTAAATAACTTACTATACTTTATACTGCATAGACTGATTGGTTATAGACTTACTTTAAAATCGTTGCTAAGTTATAATTGTTGAGCATTCAAGTTAATAAACATTTTGATAAAAATATAATATTTAAACACACACTCGAAAGTTATGGTAAGTTTTCCATACTCTTGAGTAGAGATTGAAAACGGGTGCCGTGGGATGCGGGAGGGAATGGGAAACGTTGTGAGATGGGAGGGATTGCCGCGAATGACCGCATTTCACAATAAAACATTTCAGTTAGCTTTTATAGCTTTTATAGAATTTATCATTAAAAATAGCAGTTGATAGCATTTATAAATGGAGCTAAATCCAGTCCATACTATGTAATTCGTGCACATATAATACTTATATGCTTATAACTTATGAAGTATTAAAGTAGCAAATGCTATCTTTTTGACTATTAATTAAATTAAATATCGCTTTGTCCAGTGCAGTAAAATATAGTACACATGTATTATTATAGGCTGTAAATAAATCCAATAAATATAAACAATAATACATTGCAGTGATTAACGCTAATTGTAATGCTATACAGTAGTGATGCATAATCAGTATCTATCATTGAGTGACGTACCTAATCTAACCTAATCTAACCTGGCTTTATTGGTATGTTATATTTTATGTTGTAAGGTTAGGTTAGGTTAGTTTTTCATATTGTAAAATTTGGCTTTATTCGGCTTTACTCAAATTATATGAAAAATAAAATTATTTATAAAATACAATAAAAATATATTGTTTATATCGCTAAATTAAGTACAATACTGCTTAACATATGTTTGATTAGGTTAGGTTATGTTTTCAATTTGTAAAATTTGGCTTAATTCGGCTAATTACTTACACAAATTGTATCTAACATAAAATTGTTTATCAAATACAATAAAAACTAATTGTTTATATCACTAAATTAAGCACAATACTGCATAATATAGGTTAGCTTTAGGTTCAAATGCTATTTTACTGTACAAAATGGATTGTGTTTGATAAACAATTTTATGTTTCATGCAATTTGTGTAAGTAATTAGCCGAATAAAGCCAAATTTTACAAAATTAAAACCTAAACTAACCTAACCTAACCTAACCTAACCTAACCTAACCTAACCTAACCTAACCTAACCTAAC
>JAQIXJ010000183.1:0-47715 GCA_034700185.1 Phthiracarus laevigatus
AATACCTATAATTGTAATGTAAAACACATACATATAAAACGTAACGAATTGTACGTAATTAATAATAGTGTTATGTACTGTAAAGATAACGTGACTCAACACAAACCATAATTTAAGTTTAAATAAATTTGATTCATCATTTATCTTAAAAATGTTTATGACGCGTTCAGAATACGATCGAGGAGTGAACACATTCTCACCCGAAGGACGACTATTTCAAGTGGAATATGCCATCGAAGCCATCAAAGTATGTAAACCATTGAAACAAATTTACATAATGTTAATAACAATATCATGTAATTATGTAATGTCATTAATGTATAAATTTTGTTTGATAACAGTTAGGTTCGACAGCGATTGGTATCCAATCAGCTGAAGGCGTAGTATTGGCTGTGGAGAAGAGAGTGACGTCTCAATTGATGGAACCGGCGGCCACTGAGAAGATATCGGAAATTGACAAACATATTGGATGCGCGTGTAGTGGTCTTATGGCTGATTCACGAACAATGGTTGACAGAGCTAGGGTTGAGTCGCAGAATCATTGGTTTCTGTATAACGAGAAGATGTCTGTGGAAAGCGTCACACAAGCGGTGTCTAATCTTGCCATACAATTCGGTGATAGCGATAACGATGGCAATGCGATGAGCCGTCCATTTGGTGTTGCGATTCTGTTCGCAGGTATCGATGACATCGGACCACAGTTGTATCACATGGATCCGTCTGGAACTTATGTTCAATGCGATGCTAAGGCTATCGGTTCCGGATGTGAAGGCGCTCAACAGGCTTTGCAAGAGGCTTACCATAAGGTAATGGACTCATCATATCTGTATTTACTTTATACTAATTATTATATGAATTTTTTAGTCAATTTCGCTGAAAGAATCGCTGAAATCGGTGCTTACTATACTGAAACAAGTAATGGAAGAAAAGCTAAACGCATCCAATGTTGAAGTTGCAACTGTGACACGTGATAAGGGTTACCACATGTTTACTAAAGAAGAGCTCGAATCTGCTATTATCGATATTTAGCTAAAGTTATTAATATTAATTTGAAATTTTTTTATTAAACTCAATAAATAAAAATCTTAAATTCAATATCAGTTTTTTTGCGCATGCGTTACATGGTTTGCGAGTGAATGAGAGTATAAGAGGGTGTGTTGTAATGTGATGTGTTATCAACTGATTGTGATGTGTTTTAAATACTGAACGCAACGCAAACACAGTTGAGTGACTGTTGCTGTAAGTTTGCACTGTTGTGCGTGTGATAGCTATGAACTCGATATCACAGCCACCATCAGCTCGTGGTTCGCCCATAATATCTGCTCGTAATATAATATCTCCCACACAAATTGGCAGAAGAGGTCGACCAACGCATTACGGTATAAGCAGATCCAATAACAATAGTCCACTAACACTACCACACGAACACGTACCACAATCGTTGAGCACAACCAGTGGTTACGGACACGGATTCCCATATTACGACGACCCTGGAAGTCCTATTATGGACACACGTACTCATTCGGGTCTAATTCATGGCCAATCACACCAGAGATCCAGAGCCACGAGAGTGCCGTTGAGAACCTATCACTCCATGGATCGAGAACTTCCTCCTGAACGCGATTATATGGTACGCGATCCGAGAGATAATAGGGATCCCAGAGATCGGTCTTACGATCGAATGGATATGTCGAATGTTCGCAATGCTCGGCCCAGAAGGAGATCGTTAGAGAGGAATCTATATATGAGAGATGAACAGTCACTGCCATATCGTGATCGCGAAACCATTATCGATGATCCATATCGCGATCCACGAAGAAGTTTACACACAAGTTTAGGCCATTCTGTTGGTTCGGATCCCAGACATCAGTTCGCGAGTAGAGATAGTTTTGTGATGGAATTGCAGGCACGCCTTAACGAACTTCAGAGTCAATATGGAAACGTTAAGCGAGAATTGGACGCAACCACTCAAAAGTTGGGTTCCAGTATGCATAGCATCAAAACTTTCTGGAGTCCAGAGTTGAAGAAAGAGAGAGCATTGAGGAAAGAAGAGGCCGCCAAATATGCCTTAATTAATGATCAGTTAAAGATATTAAGGTCCGAAAATCAGGTTTGTCTCTATTTTTTAATATCTTAGTTGTATTATATTTGGTAAACATTCGGAAAGCATTTTCGTATCTAATTTATCGATTATGTCGATTAAAACAATTTGCATTCATTATATATATCTATTAAATATTTACTAAACACTATTGTTATAATAGAAACATGCGTTATTCACATATAGTTATCTGATTTGTTGCAGAAACAGGCAGCACTTATACGCCAATTAGAAGATGAATTGAGAATAACTCATATGCGTAATCCAGAGGCAGATGTTCAGCAACATATCGAAGCTCTTTACTCCGAAAAGGAGCACATGTCCAAAGAAATTTATTTATTAAGAGAGACTATTAAAGTAAGTATTAGTTAAAACTTTAAACTTAAACCTTATATTAATTACAACTTTAATAATTTAAGGAATTAGAACTGAGAATAGAGACTCAAAAACAAACTCTGGCCGCAAGAGATGAAAGCATTAAAAAGTTAATGGAAATGTTGCAAAGTAAAGGAATCGGTGGTAAAGCTATGGAACAGGAGAGGATGGAAATGGAAAGATTGAGGTCACGGAATATTGAATTGGAAACCAGATTAAGACATACTGAACATATGCTCGAGATTAAGGAAAAAGAATTAATAAGGGTTTGTGTGTTAAGTTGTTATTTTGAATTAAATGTTCGTCGCTATTAAAAAGTAGTATTAATTAGATTTATAGGAACTACAAATGTGTTAATCACTACCCAAACAGAATTTATAATTATTTATATTTTGTTTTTAATATTTCAAATGCACTCATTTTTAATTTATTATTAACTCAAAATGTTTTAAAAATTTTTTTATTTGCTAAATATTTTTGTTGTGTTTATTTTGTTTTTTGATTTTGTTTTAAAAATTATAGTTTTCATTGCGGAAACGAGCATTAAAATATGAAACAACTGTTAGATCTATTTGAATGTGTGATCGCATGAATGAAGAATCGCCAAAAAACATTAACATTATAGAAAAGCTTATAATAATGCTCACGACATTAATTATAAAAAGTATCATTAAGTCATCAATAATTGCATTATCGGCACATACATATAGAGGTTCGTTTTGGCTAAACTCACTTTAATGAAACACTAGTTATTGTAAAATAAATATAAGAATATTTATCTATTTAAAAGTAATCTACTTTTCTAATTCATAACTTTTATATATTCGTAAATATAGATTTAATCATTATTATAGCATAAAATATTAACTCTTAATTTTGTTTTTATTTTCACATTTCCAATAATTTGCGCTTTTTTCACAATATTCTTATTTCTGATATAATAATTCAATTCGCTAAAAGAAAAAATTTATATCACAAATAAGTTGTTCCTAAAATGCATTTTTTGTATATAAAAATTAGATGGAAGAGTTAAAAATTGAGTTAAACAAAAAGGATCAGGAAATTTTAGCGTTGGGCGCAAAGATGAAGACATTGGAGGAACAGCATCAAGACTATCAAAGACATATTGCAGTATTAAAGGAATCATTATGTGCCAAAGAGGAACATTACAATATGCTTCAGGCAGATGTGCGCGTAATACAAACTTTTGGCACTCAATTAGCACATAACTATAAGTTATGATTTCATGATTTATAGGTTGAAGAGCTACGAACACGTTTAGAGGAAAAGAACAAAATGATCGAAAAGAAAACACAACAAACAATGGCCACAACGCAGGATAGGAATAAATTGACGCAAGAGTTGCAAGAACTTAAAGATCACATCGATATTAAAGATAGAAAGATTAATGTTTTACAAAGAAAGGTTAACAACTTTTTTTAAGTAAATATATTTAGAAAAAACAGTCACTTAATAAATTAATGAAATAATTAGATTGAAAATCTGGAAGACCTATTAAAAGAGAAAGATAATCAGGTAGAAATGGCAAGAGCGAGATTGACTGCAGTGCAAGCACATCACTCCACATCTGAAGGCGCTCTTTCTAATCTGGAAGATGCTATTAGCGATAAGGATAAGCAAATTACGCAAATTAAAGAGCAAAGGGATCGCGCGGAACAGGAACGCAATGAGGAAAGAGATTTACATGAGAGGCAAATCGCTGAATACAAAATGAAACTTCACGCTATGGAATATGAGATGGAAAAACTTCAGGTAATCGTTATTTTAACAATTTCTTTATATGTAAATACTGACATAAGCTTAGAGTTGCTATCTTTGTTATGCGACATAACATTTTTTTTTTTGATAAGGTGACAATTTTGTTGCTATGTTTATAAAATAAGTAAACTTGAAAACTTAGGTAAGATTAGAGAAATCTGCGACAGAAAAAGATCGCGTAGAAGTGAAGCTTGAAAACTCACAGTCAGAGTTGGGTAAAGCGAAAGCAGAGTTGGATAAAATACACGGCGAAACAGGAAGACAGCAAAATGATTGGGATAGGATTAAGACCGAGAATGCGCGATATATTCTCGAAAATGATCGATTAAGAGAACAAATCGAAAAACTAAAATCAGATGTGGAGAGAGGAATGTCACACTCAATGACTTATAGAGATAGAGATAACCGGGAAAGTTCTTCATCATTGAGTAAATCGATGTTTTATGGTAAATCTGATGATAATGAACGAATTCAGGAGCAATTGGAAAAGGCTAAAGCAGATTTGAGAAGAGCTCAGGCAGAGCTGAGGTTATATCAAACTGAACAGGAAAAGTCACAAAAAGAAATGGAACAGTTGCAGGACAAGGTTGAACGATCTCAGGGAGAAATATACAGATTAAAAGCTAAACTAGAGAATGCTTTGACCGAAAAAGAGAGTTTGCAAGAGGAGTACGACAGACTTCAGCCTATGATGGCTCGATCGCAGATGGAAAAAGAGAATGCTTTGTCTGAAGCGGAAAAAGCTAAACAAGACTTGGAAATAATTCAAGCAACGCTTGAAAAATTGCAAACACAATACGAAAAGATTCAGCAGGCTTTTGATAAGTCGCAGGTGGAGTGCGATCACATTCAAGAAAAGTATGATAAAGTATGCATCGAAATAAGAAGACTTCAATCTGAAAGAGATAGGTATTTGTCTGAAAAAGAACACTTGCAAGATAAAGCTGAACGTTCTCAAGAAGAAATTTACCGATTAATGGCAAAATTAGAGAAAGCACTTTCGGAAAGGGAGAGTTTGCAAGAGGAGTACGAAAAAATTCAACCATTGGTCGCTCGATCGCAGGTAGAAAAAGAAAACTCGGAAAAAGCTAAACAAGACTTGAAAATAAGTCAAGCAACGCTTGAAAAGTTGCAAACCCAATATGAAAAAATTCAACAGGCTTTTGATAAATCGCAGGTGGAGTGCGATCACATTCAGGAAAAGTATGATAAAGTTTGCATCGAAATACGACGACTTCAATCCGAAAGAGATAGGTATTTGTCTGAAAAAGAACACTTGCAAGATAAAGCTGAACGCTCTCAGGAAGAAATTTACAGAATAATGGCAAAATTAGAGAAAGTGCTTTCGGAAAGGGAGAGTTTGCAAGAGGAGTTCGAAAGAATTCAGCCATTGGTCGGTCGATCGCAGGTCGAAAAAGATAGCGCGGAAAAGGCTAAACAAGAGTTAGAACGAGTTCAATCCACTTTAGCAAAAATGGAATTACAGTATGATAAGTCTCAGCAAGCATTAGAAAAAGCAAAAGTGGAATGCAATGTAATTCAGGAAAAGTATGACAAAGTTTGCAACGATATTCGAAGAATTCAGAGCGACAGAGATCGTTATTCAACCGAAAACGAACATTTGTCTCTACAGCTTAATAGCTTACAATTGCAGCTCCAGTTAGTTCAAGACGAAAGAGAATCAGCTGTTTTAGATTTAGAAAAACTGAATGAAAAGTTAGAAAAAAGCGTTTCACAAGTTAGTAGGTATCAAAAAGAGAAGGAATACGCATTAATAGAAGCGGAGTCTATGAAAGAAAAAGCTGAAATTTTGAGAAATCAATTGGCGAAAGCGAATAAAGAGAATAAAGACAGCGCACTTCAAAGTGAGATACAAAAAATGGATCAACAAATAAAGAAATCGGAAATTGAGAATAAAGAGTTGCGCGCAAAACTAGAGAAATCGTTGAACGCGATCTCACAGTTCCAGAAACAATTAGAAACATCGAAACATGAATTAAATAAGCTTATTGAAGAAAATAAACAATTGAAAGCGCAAAACCAGGCATTAGTGCAGCAACAGCAGCAAAATCCAACCGCTGATAACGCACAACTTGTCGAAGAAGTGAAACGACTTAGAGCTGAGCTCGAGAGACAGCGTACAGAAACGCAAAAATGGATGCAAGAGGCGGATCAGCTTAGAAAACAGTTGGATAGAGCGCAGAATGAAATTAAAAATTTCACCGTTGAACGCGAACGGTTACAGAATCAACTCGAAAATTTGTTAACTGAGTTGGATCAGAGGGAGGTATGTCTCCCAACACATCCCAACATAGGTTATGCTCATTACACGTATTTGTGAACACTTTCATGAATGGTTTTTATGATTTAATGGTTCAATTTTTGTTTTGTATAATTAATTATTCATCAATATTTGATAAATTTTGTTTTCCTGCAATTATATTAAATACTTATTAAATATATAACGTATAAGTTATTATAATTATGATTTATTTGGTATATTTATTATTTTGTAATCACGAATGAAAATATTTGTATTATTCTAGAATAAGAATTATTATTTGTTTTGTAATTTAAATTTTTATTATTATTACCTTTGAATGGTTTTTGATATGCATTTTTTGAAAAATTATTCAATTTTTAATTTGTTATAACATGAAGTCATAGACCCATAAGCAGAGAACACCGATATGAAAGTTTTTATGCGACTGAATGCGCATTCTTTTATAATTAATACACTATGAATTGGGTTCGCCAATGCAAAAAGATTTTAAAAAATTTATTTAATTTAGCGCTATGAAGGCTACAAAAACTTTTATATCGGTGTTCTCTGCCAATAAGCTGGTAACGCACATAGAGTTTTAATTGAATCATAATTATTAAGCTTTACTAATTGTAAAACATATTTTTAGCGCGAACTGCAGAAAACAAAACAGCAATCATCAAAAGGCAATGAACAAGTGCTCAACAAACTGCAGAAATAGTCACACGAAGAAGAGAATGGGACAAAAGCGCAAACTGATATAAAAACTACTACATGTAGCAATAATAACACTTGTTTTTAAGTCATCATTGGTTTGGTTATTATGGTTATGGAAGTTATGGTTAATGTTTGACATTTTTTCGTTAAAGAATAATAACTAGTTGTGGGCATTGCGGCAATCGCTGCAAAATAATTTTAAGTAATATTTTTTAATTTTTTTATATTAATATATTGTAATGTTAACGAAATCAATTCGAATATTATTAGATTATGATTTGAAATATTTTGATTTTCTTCTTAATTCCTTCTTTCTGTTTTTTTTATTATCCATCTTTTTTATTAAAGGTTTAACGGAATTAAAAACAGAATTGTTAAATGTGACTAATGATGCATTATTTATTCATTCAAAATGTGCTAAATTCAGGAAAACTATATAATTTCATCGTTTCAACTCCATATGCTTGAAGACCCTCTAAAAGACTTGTTTTAAAAGCTCATTTTTGACTAAAATTACCGTTTTTTACAAATATTTAGAAAGGTATTGAGGCAAATGATGAAATTCGATTGTTTTCGTAAATTTAGCATATTTTGAATCTAATATTTAAGTACCGTAAACGCATTCGCTTTCTATATATAATTACTATAATTTTGATTTTCTTTAAAAACTAATCTTTTTTAAGTTAAATTTTCAGCCACAGCTAAATTCCATAAAAAACTTTCCAAATTGGGCGCTAATTTTCGTTGTTTAAGAGAATCCAAACTGATTGCTTTGTTCGCACTCTTGTTATGCTTATTATCACTATTATCGTTAACAATACCACCCATTAGTTTTAAAGTGTTTATTAATTCGTTAGTTTTTGCGTTAATCTCTTTAATAACATCAATGTCCGAATTGGTGGACACGTCAGCTTGTCTTGACATAAACACAGCAATTTCTTTGTGAGTCTTAGTCATACAAAACACATCTTTAGCCGAATGAGAAACAGTTATCTCAACAGCGGCTAAATTCACATAAATATCGTATAATTCAGTCCTATTTTCGATATCACAATCGAGAAAACCTGCGATATAGTGAGTCAATGACTTTAAATCGTCGATCTCTAACTGAGACGTCAATTCAACACATGGATAAAGAATTTGATCGATTAAATGCCTGTGATGGCAGACAAAAGCAGGCAAAGCGCGCACAAATTCTAATAATGTGTCCAACTTGTGATGATACACAGCAATACGCTTTCGAAGTATTAAAGCCGTGTATATCAGTATTATATCTAAACCAAACATACTTATTATTGATTTTATTGGCGAATTTTTAATCATTATATCGAATTGATCAAAGTCTTGATACTTGAAAGTGCCGTTTTGGTCGATCACACACGAACCATGAATTAATATCGATAAGTAATACGACAATAGTTTGCTAATATCACCGGTTTTGGCATAAACTCGTGAAAATAATTTCGACAAAGTTTCATACTTTTCGGGATTAAAGTCTTTGGACACAAACGCTATGGCGAACTGTTTTACATTATTTAATACTGTATTGGGATTTGATTCGATGTCATCGCTGGTCAGTATGTATATCCAAACAGTGGAATAGTGATAATAACGATATCGGCAAATCACTAAATTAATTATTATATCTGTAATTATTATTGCGTTATAAATAAAAATCTAGACCTGATGTCGTATCAGACGTGTCATCGTTGACAGCGATATGTTTCTCAATATATGACCGCATGTTTACTGTAATTGATGGATACGTCCATTTCATTAATAGGTTATTGTTTGACTGATTCTCGATTAAATGCACTGATATTAGTTCTTCGATAGCAGAATGTGACATACTTTTACAACAGACAAAACTTATTTATCGCGTTATTCAGATAAACATGTTTACGTAAGTCTACTTTCAAATTAAAATTTACTTATCTTTAAATGTATTCGTTTGTGTATCACCAGATGGTGATCTCTTCTTACGAATACAATTCGCTGAATAACTTGAATGCAAACGTTGTGCGTAAGTAAACTTTTTTCACTTCGCAAAAAAACGCATAAAATTTTAAAAATAATATAAAATCGTTATACGCTCTGATAAGTTTTCGAAAAGTTTAAAATAATTTTTTTTCTTGGATCGTAACAGTCAGTGAAAACTATTCTCTATAATAGACATGTTTATCCATAAAATAAAATCTTGTTTGTTATTTTTGGGTTCACACGCAGTGCGGACAAAACTGTTTTTGCTTTTTATTCTTCTGTAAAATCGATAACTAGCCCTAAACTTTTTTTCGCCAATAAAATATTTGCGCATATTTAATAAAATATTTGTTAGTCTGGTACGCAAATAGCATTTTTAATATGTTTTGTTTACTTTTATTCATTCTTTTAAATATCTACTTTAAAAGTAAAAGAACCATCACTTCCTGAACTCGTTTATCAAGTTTATTCTCGGTGTGTCTATAATATAGTGCCACTAAAATCCGCGGGCCATTTCTGTTTACCTCTGCTGAATAAAACATAAGATAATTTTTTCCGAGTTACAAACATTTTTTTAAATATTAATTTTGTATAATTATACTTAAAATTGACATAATTATTGCTTTTGAACTGAATAAAAGTCTTTTCTATTTTTTACTGCTGATTTTTTGTTTTCCGCGTTTTTAGCGATATTAAGTCCGGTTTTGTCTCACATGTATAATTCGAGTCTAACGTTAAATACGTAAAGGAAACTAATAAGATTTTGTCATTGACTTTAATATGTGATTTACATCTATATGAATCAGCCTTAAAGCAATTTTTACTGAACGCATAGATTCAATTTTAATTGCACTAGAAATCAATATGGATATTCATTTTTTGGGCAAAATGCAAAAAATTGCGTAATACTTCACCTCGATTTAATTCATTTCTAATGTAACGCAATTACTGTATATGTATTTTTTTAAAAGCAATTACTGATGAAAAACGATAAAAATTTTAAAAATTATTGTATTTTTTATTAATTTTTAAAATTATAAATATAATTCTTATAAAATAATTTTTAAAAGATAGTGAGATTGTTTATATTCAGTCTCAAACCTTTCCAAGTAATCATTTAACTTATTTTGAAGACTTAAACTTAGAATTTATAAGAATATTGTTTGTAAAATTTCAGTCATATTCGCATTCATTGTGTGCGCGATTTTCTTGTGTTCGCTTCACTGCATTTTTAAAACGGAATGTTAAACCATTGCCTAAAGTCCCCCAAAAGCTGCAAACGTATTGGAGAGGAAAACAAAAAGCGATTCGAGATATTGAAAAAGAAAAGGTATTCGTAAAGACATTCAAAATGTGAAAAAGAAAAGAATGAAAGGCTATGGCTATGACTATGGCCATTCTATAACTATGACCAAACCTAAGCAATAAATGCCTATGCATTATTAGTGACGGAGAGAGAGAGAGAGAGAGAGAGAGAGAGAGAGAGAGAGAACTACATAAAAATAAGTCAAAAATCAATAAAATACTTCTAAATTAAAGAGAATAAAGTTGAATATTATACGGTACATAGCGAGCAGTTTCGTTTCGCTTACAGGCGTTCTTTGCAGCTCTTATTAATTTTTAGAGAAATAGAGAGCCAAATATCTGCTCATCTTTTCATTAAATGAAAATTTTTCTATTTTTTTAATGAAAACAGTGCGTGTTTGTGAGATGTGAACTGCAACCAATGCTATATCGAAAAGTTAACTTACGAGCAAAAGTATAGCATGGTATGTCTACAGCACAGACTCTCTATTACACATGTGTTCGCAAACCTATACTCATTCTCTTACCTACTCTCTGAGAATTCTCTTTCCCTCTCTTCATTTTCTCCTCTATCTTTTCTACACATAAAATTCAACTATGCTTCAGTACTCTCTCTCTCTCTCTCTTTCTCTCTCTCTCTCTCTCGCACACATACTTTATACTTTCATACATAGTTAGATAGTATTTGCATTTGCCTGGAGGAGACTTTTTCGGAGGGAATCGAGCGAGAAAGGGAGTGGTACTATAATCTCTAGTTTTCTAGTATATTATGCTGGACTCGACTCTTGCTTACCAGTGAGTGTTCTTTTTGGCTCTAAGAAGAAGTCAGCTAAAAGAGGATATGAGAATATGGCAATTGTGCAATGGATTTATTCTCCCTCTAATTTGGAAAATGCTGTCATAGCTAAAGCACAGCTGTATTTTTTTCTCTATCACTACTACTTCTCTCTCTCTATTTTTTCCCCTCTTCTGTTCCACACTGACTTTGCAGCCAATACACAGTTCTGCATCTCTCTCTCTCTCTCTCTCTCTCTCTCTCTCTCTCTCTCAGCAGTGTTTTTAATGCTCAAAAAATATTTTTTAGTCAGACTTATAATTTTGAACTAAAAAAAGTTCTATTGTTTTAAATAAACACAATGGTGAAACTAAAAGGAATTTTTTGTTCGAAGAAGTTGGAAAAAGTATAGAAACCTTTTAAATATACCTTTTATTAGTATAGCTTTTATCGCATACATATACTTTCTATTAGACATTGTATTAGCGCACAACTCTTTTCTCCTCTACCTTGAAATTAAATTATTTTTTATTTTTCACTCCACTAATGCTCTTCTTTGGATTTTTGGTGAGTTTAAACAATTTATTTATTTTCAGCTTTATATTCAGCACCAAAAAAACTGAAATATAAGTAAAATTTGTCTCAACAAAGAGTTAAGTATAAACAATGGAAGTTATTTCATGCATCTTATATTGCGCTGACGACTGAGTATGCCATACAACAGCGCTATATAAAGTAAAATAAAAAATAACAAATATACACAATTCACCTTATATTGAAGGACACGCACAAACATAATTGTGTCACTAAGTGTGGGCTGAGATACGAGAAAAATGAAAGGCAAATGTGAAAGTAGTTGAACATATAAAAAAATATATCGCCAGTAATATATGTAGAAAAAGAAAAAAAATGAGAAAAAGCAATACGGATTATAAGACGCGTAACATTAATTTTCGAGATTTTCTGCGTTATAGTGTGATAGAGTGTGGTCCACAATAAAAGAGAGAAAAAAGCAAAATTGTGTTCGATCTACCGTTTTCTGATTAATGCAATAACAGAATCTGATCCGTGTCTCATGCATGTGAACACACAATTCTCGATCGATATGTTATGCTTCTATGACCCAAACTTTATTTCACTTCTAAAACTGTACTGTAGTGTGCAGTACTCTATGGTGTAGTTTTGTTTTAAAATAATACCGAATTCGCGTTATATAAAGCTTATGCATAGCTTTTCTAGTATACCGTATAAGTGACTGCATATATAAACGCTATAGATATTCAGATTAGTCTAAAATATTTTTATTTTTAATTATATATCTATAATCAAAACAGGAAGTATTTTAAAATCGGCTGTACTCCCAATTTTTTTTTGTTTTTAGCAAATAAACAATATATTTATTTCATAAAATCAAAAATTTAACAATATTTTTAATAATAATAATAATAATCAATCGACTTAAATATTGGATGGAAATATACGCTTTCCCATCAAACCATTAATAATAATAATAATATTTAACAATAAAAAAATTTATATATTTTATTTTGTTTTGCTACAAACTTTTGTCTCTTGTTTTCGTGTAATTTCACTAAAAAAGATGGCAAAAAATGTTTTTGAGCACATTTTTTTGCTATTGATGCTGTTTTTGGTTTTTTCTCCACTGAAAAATTGATAGCAAATTTTTTTGTTGCTGTTTGCAGTAAAGTATTGCGTAAATGATGTAAATTTTCTTCTTCTGCTGCTTTTACTTCTTATAGAAAAACGAATAACACATCTGGTAAAAGAAGGGCTGAAGAAAACCCACGCATTGTTGGCTGTCGTATATGTGAATAAAAATTTTTGGGCATAAAGGAGATTGTCTTAAGAAATATTATGCTTGTATTATCATACGATATTTCGTTTTTATAGGTTGTTCATCACAAATGCTGTACTGTTTTACATTTGTGTCGGTTTTTATGATTAGCACTAAAAACCTTAATATTGGAAATGGTTTTATGTAGACTTTACTAATTCGGATCATATATGCACAAACCTTACACAAAAACGAATTTACATTAAGTGATACATCAAAATATTTTTTCTCGCAAAAGATTTTTTAAAAAGTAAACAATTTTCGTTCAAAATAATATTTTTCCGATACTTTCTTAAATTAGTATAAACGACGGTATGTACAGTATAAATATTTATATGATTGAACAACCCGTATAACAATTTTTTAAAAATCGTCTTATACTGCTACCATTTGTTGTTGTTTTTTGTTAATTTCTTCGCATTCCTGTATTCATTTTTATAGAACATATACGAACGATTCTAATGGTCGTTAGTTTAACAAAATTCAAAAATATTTATAACTTGTTTACTATATTTTAGTCAATTGATTATTATTGATTTGCTGTTTCTGCCAAAGTCCTAGATTAAGCACACCTAGATTTGGCAATTGAGTCACTTTTTCGAGACCGACAGTCGTAATCAGAGAACATCCATAGAGATCAATGTTAGTTAAATTAATCAAATGGTCGGCAATGGCGCAAAGACTTTTATCAGTGATTTTGTTGCATTGGCCCAAATTAAGTATTCGTAACTGGTTTAATGAGCGCGATATTTTAATCAGTCCCTCGTCAGTGATTCCTGAACAAGCGTTTAGACTGAGTGACTTGAGATGAACCAGTTTCTGTGATATATGTATTAATCCTTGATCGCCAATCTTATCACTACTAAAACTGACATCAAGAACACGCAGTTTTAGATTACCGTCGCTTAAGTGTCCGAGTCCTATATCGGTTATATTGTCGCAACTTCGCAGGTTTATTTCACGCAAGTTCCACATTATGGACAAATGTTTTAGACCGAAATCGGTTATACTTGAGCAAAAACTTAAATTAATGCATTTAAGGTGATTTAATTTGGTGGACACATGCCTTAGAGAGTCGTCTGTTATTTTCTGACAGTCTTGCAAACCTAAATATTCTAACGCTTGCAAACCATTTGACAAACTATTCGTTTCGTAAGAGTCTGGTGTAACGCCGGATATATGGCTAATGCCGGTGTCCGATACGTGACGACAACTGCGAACGTTTAAATATTTCAATCGCTTAAGACCTCGAGATACTAATAGAAGACCATTGTTGGTGATATTTGAACAGCCACTTAAGTCTAATGTCTCGAGACATTTGAGATAATACGCGATTTTGTCTAAACTATTGTCTGTTATTTGTTTGCACATACTTAGATTCAGTTCGATCAGAGACGGTATAGTTCTCGTGAGCGCATTTGTCAGCCAATATTCTTGCAAAGTGTAACATCCTGTAAGGTTAAGACTTTCCAGGTTTGGCACTGAGTGAAGCAATTCCCGAACTGATCGCTGAATGCTAAGCAACTGATTGATTTGTACAAAGAAAAACCCGTATAAATTTAACGTCAGAAAAAAAATCGGGGATTTAAAAATATTTTTATGCTTATATCTGAATCAATAGCTTAACTTAAACTATTTTAAAGAACAATAAACTCTTATCAACAAAAAAAAACCTCACGAAAGCTAAGATATGGAGAGCGAGCGGTAACAAAAAAGTGATATCAACTTTTCATGACTAACGCGTAAACTCGCTTACAATGTACCGTAAATATACTCTATTTATATATACTGAGAACGTGATTCTGATTCGTTATCAAATTTGACGAGAAAAAAGTTTCATATTTTAAGTGAAAATATTAAAAAGATTAAAAAAATTATATTGAAACTCGCTTTTTATTGAAAAGTTTTTTTTCTGATTATATGGTACGTTAAAATTAGTTTATATATCTATATATTTGTATTTGTATGGTAATGAATAAAAACGGAAACAACAAATAATGTATTTGGTAATAATACCTGAATTTTTTTGATGCCTCGTTTGACTAAACTGGTAAACAGTGCGTTATGTTGCGTACAATTAGTGGAAACAGCGGTCGCACTCAAATTCAGTTGAAAATGATGGTCACAGTAACAAACATTGTTCTTCAAATGTATTTTGGCCTCAACGCCCTTCCAAACCGATTTATGATAACACGCTTCCCTCCACTGTTGGCACACCTGAGCGGCTCTACCTTTGCCGCACACATCAAGATTACCAAATATGAGCGCTAAGATTTCGGGATACAAACACGATATATGAGCGGTCGGTCTGTTGTGCCAAATCACGTAACTGTTATTACGATTTCGAGTACTCATTACGATACAGTATTTATAATCACTCAAAACAGACTGACTTTCCAATAACGTTGTGTTTAGTTGAAACTAAAACTAAAATACTGTATATACGTTATACGCTTATGTATGTACTCGTATGCCATAGTATTTTCAATACTTTACACTGTATTCACAGAATATGTAACGTTCACTATCAACTAAATATTTCAGTAAAACGTATATTTTACAAAATAGTGTTGCGCATGCGTACACACGTGTGTAACCGATCATCGCATAAAAACTTAGCCACTAGTATTGTTAGCGCACTCTATCGGCGAAAAATCACGTTTAAATGTACAAAAACAAATCGTTTTGGTTTTAATATAAAGTTGTGATTATATCGGAAACTTAGATCGTTAACTGTAAGTGTTGATGGAAGTGGTTAACGATAATTGTGCGCTTCTTTCCAATTGCGAAGTGTTGTCACTTTTAAACGAAATTAATCACAAAAAGCTTAAATTAAAGGACAATAAAAATTTGGCCACAATTGCGTACGAAAGTATTAAATATTTGGAAGAATCGCCGGTTTGTGGTCAAACCAGTGATAATGTCACGCAATTCCTATTGCAATGCAAAAACAAGTTTCGTTTGACTAAAGCGGAAAAATTGCAAATTTTAAATCAAACGCCCAATACTTTGGTTGAGTTACAACTTCTCATCGAAGAAAATGAGGAACGATTCAGCGAAGAAGCCATGACACGACTGTTGGATTTAATTCGCGACACTCTATTAACTAATAAAACTAATGATAATGTTTTGTCAAAACATAATGACAATAGTGATAGCGATGACCAGTAATTTTAATTATAATTATAATTAATGTAAAGATTGCTAATTAAAATTTTATTTGTTTGTTATAGAAATATAGATTATGATTAATGCCTGTCTTTCGCGGCATTGGATTCAGGTTCAAGAGTTAATTGTATAAACTCTGGAGCCTTCATCTGTTTTAGATGTGAAGAAACTGCCACTTAATTAAATTGTTTTGTTAATCTTAACATAATTGATTTCACTCTGAATTGTGATCCACGATTAAACACTTTAGAAAATTGAATGCCGAAAATTCGCGCCAATTCGCTGTTTCTATTTATAAAATCCAATTCGTCTAAAATTCTCAAACTTCCTTTAACTCGTATCAAATAGTACTCTATAACGCGGTAGTGATTGTTATAATTACAATACAATTCATTTAATGTGGAAAATTGATTCTAAGCTTAATCTACCAGAAACTTGTGGATTAACGTGTTTGTTAAAAACATAATTAGCGTTATGTGTATATTTTACTTCATTAATGCGGGATAAAGAATTAATTATATTTTTTATATTAAGATAAATTCCACGAAATGTAGTTTAACTAACCAACTCATGACATTTCGGAAAATTGATCCAATAAGTCACATTAAAGTATGAACATTTTAGCGTCAAAATCTGGGACAAAGATTTTTAGTGTATTTTTACATAAAATCCATGACATTTAGTTACTATCAAAAAGTGGATGGCTTGGAAACGAACGTTTTTTCTGGCCCGGATGATTTTTGTCTGGCCGGGCCGGGTATCTGGCTTTAAAGTAAAATTATCGGGCGTAAGAGAAAAATATCGGACTGAGTCGGGCCTCAAGTGGAATATGAAGAAAATTTTTATTTAACAAGTTTATTACACAAACGAAGTTCTATATTTCGTGCCAATTCGGTCCTGACCGAGTCTGGTCTATGTTTTGTAGAGTGGGGCCTGGTTTTAATTTTCTCAAAATAATCGGGCTCAGACCGAGCCGGGCCTCAACCTTTCGGGCCGATGTCGGGCTTTGGTGTAAAATTTTCTATGTTTGAACAGTCAAGTACCATATCTTTACTCACGAAATGTCGGGATTGGGAAAAGATTTCCTATAAGGCGTGGTATTTTAGGATTGACCCAATGTGTTTGGATGTTGTATTCAATTTAAAAATATTATGTACTTTACACCCGTCCGCAGGGCGCTCATCATATCTAGAGTACAAATGACGATCATACCTATATTTGAACCTTTAAATATAATTCTTCCGATGTAAATTGTTTAAAGACTATATTATTACTATAAAAAATTTGCCAAATTTGGCAGACATTATGAATATTTCGTAAAAATATTTCTCAGTGATTCTAGTGATTATAATATTAATCCTATTGGAGTATAATTTCGAACGAAATCTATCGAATCCGATAAGATAATATAACCCAAAGATTAAATTAATGTACAATTAAAAAGTTTAATCATCATAAAGATAGAAAAGATAGTCCCTACTCATTACTATGTATTTGAAGCCTATTCTTACAGATATTATCGATATAATCTCTCCACACCTCGTAGAAAATCTTTTGTCGGTCATTTCTACTTGAAAAACCTGTTTATCCAGACACTGATCATCCATATACACAACAGACGTGTCCAAACCAGCGAAGTTGCGATCTCTCTATTTGAAAGGCGCAGCGGTTTCCACAGAAAGCTTTTAGCGAATATCTGTGTTACGCACCTTTTATCCAATCGCTTAACACTAGTAATTCTGCGCAAAATACCATTTCTGTTAGCCTACAGTTTTCGATCCGCTTATTTCATTCATTCCCATAACTGACGCTTCATGAGAGGCTATATGTTTGAACATCGAAACATTAGCAGTTATCATATCGCTATATCTACAAATCAATTCATTTATAATGTTTCTTCTAATTATTTATTAACAAAAGTTATTCAATGCTAGTTTTTTGTTCAACGCATTCCAATATTACAACACCTGTAGTCATCAATGCGATTCGAAGTGTGCTAAAACTTAATTAAACACAACTAAGTATTCGGATTTTTTCAGTGAATGTGTGCTTAAGTTAAAAGAAAAAGCATATTATAATTGAGTACACGTTAAACTCAACATTAAATGTTTTAAAAACCATCCCATCTTATGATGATTGAATGAAACATACACTTAGAAGAGTGTTTGTGTGCTAAAAAAATCCACCTCTAAATTCACAGTGAAATTTGTGAATTAATTATGTTGTGTTGTATGTAACAGAAAATTTTTAAAAAAAAAACTATTTTCAGCGAAAAATGTGTTCAAAAAATTTATCCAACATATAATAATTATATATATTGAATAATAATATGGCTGTGAAGATAATTAGATGTTACTGTTTCGCATATGTAGTCATAATATACTGTACGCTTACAATAGTTAAAGTAAGCGCAAGTTTAGGAACTTGGATGTAAGTAAACATTTATAAAAGTTTTTTGTTTTTTTTCTCTCTTTTTTGCGCGTATATCTCTGTGCTTATGTGTGTGTTGTGTGCTATAGTTTTTAGTTTAGCTTATGTTTAGGATGGCTCGGCATTTAGTAATTATATCTTTTAATACTTGCCGACCGATCCATCGCTACGCTATGTTTAAAGCATATAATTATAAAAGTTTTACGTTTCGAGTCATTTCTACTTATTTGAAAGTACCGATTATTCCCAGGTTTGTTATCCCATTTACGTGTTGCTATAAAAAGATTTATTTTTATTATTTATATATTTTACTCAAATCCCTCGTAGAATCATAGAGTTTTGTGCTTTTAATTAATAAGAGTTTTAAATGATGAAAAGATAGAATGATTTTTATTAATATATTTAGTTTTTATAATAATTGATATTAAAAAAAGTATTGAATTGTTTTGAATAAACTAAAATAGGAACTTAGGAATGCAAGGGATCGGAGTAATGAATAATGGTCTTAATCCATCTGATCTCACTCCGTACGAGACATCACTAATGGAAGGATCTGTTTCAGAAATAGCACCATCTGCTCCACATCCGCATCAGCAGTATTTTTTACACGATAAACTAAAAAAGCTGCCGTGTTCTCAATTGAAAGGACTATCCAAAGGACAAACACAATTGTGCTTTTTATATCAGGATCATATACCACATATCGGTCGCGGAGCCAGGATTGGTATTAGTGAATGTCAATGGCAGTTCAAGAATAGAAGGTGGAACTGTTCAACTGTTGATGATTCCAGTGTGTTCGGTCATGTACTTAACATTGGTAAGTGTCTAATCATATACAAACTAAAATGTATTTAAAGTATAGACATACCGGTGTAGACATTATAGCATTTAACCCATAATATAGGATTTTTCTATTAAATCGCCAATTAATTTCTAATTCTAGTATCTTATTCATCATTTGTTTCTCCTTTGCAGTTTAAATATCTATTAGATATATAATTATCATTTATTGATATCGAGATATGACTCAACTCGATATAAGTTATTGATATATTATAATTAAATACAGATAAGTGTATCAATAATAATACGGCTCATGATATTTATTTTGATTATGATTTTCTTTTAATTTTTTATTTAAAAGAAAATCAAGAATTTATTATTTAAATTGAGTTTAGAGGCATAGAGAAAGAAAGAAAAAAAATCAAATCTAATATTTATTAGAAAAGTATTCAATGTCAAGGTTTTTGAAATGATTTTGAAAGGTGTTTGCAGAATTGAAAGCGCAATATCAGTTAAAAAGCGGTTTTCGTAATTAAATTCAAAATAGCCAAACAATGTGTTAAATTTATTCGTTAACGCAGTTCATTATAATAAATAATTGTCACTCATATTTTATAGAGTAGATCATGAGTAGCATATAAAAAGTGAATTTTCAATCTAAATCGTGAGTTTTGAAATGGTTTGATAAGTTTTTAGCAAAAAGAAAAACAAAAACAAAATTATGTTCTCATAATAATATTATTACCATTTTTAGCATTTTTTTGTTTGTCTAAAGAGTACTAACCTTAAAATATATTCATTGTAACCATTATTAAGCTGAATTTATTTTTATAAATAGTTATGCTTAATATACTCAATAATTTTTCCCATAAAAAAGGTAATAAAATATTTGTGTTTAAAAAGCTATAAATTGCTAATAAGTGTCGTATAATTTAAATAAATTAGTGGAACACCAGACAATCATTGCTGTTTAGTAGGCTTTCTAATCAAAAATAATAGATGCGAAACCTATTTGAATTTTAAATATTTTGTAATTTGCATTTCCAGACCAAATTGCTATACAGTATGACAAACTTAACCACAGTTATTCTTCGAGAGGAAAAAATTATGAACAGTACATATGTAATGTCCAATTCCTCAACTATTGATAACTGTCTGGCAAAAGAAGGAGTTTGGGGAAAAAATAAAATATTATATTATGTTTATGCACTATTGCTAAAACCAACCCGTAATCTTAATTTAAATATCAGTCAATAATAAACCTGTGGAGAACTTAAAGCTTAGTTTTAAAAAATTATAGGTTATAAAACAGATCGTAAACTGAAGCAAAAGAAATTCTGAGGCAACGTTTTTTATTTTGAGTTTTTTCTATTCGAATTTGAAACATGGGTTGTGTTTTTTTGTTACTAAACAATGCATCATTTATTAAAATGCTGTTGTTTTTAAATTTAATGCCTTTTAAATCTAACGCATTATTACGATGTGTTGCTTAAAATTCTAAAGTATTCGCTACTTTTATGTTTTTGAATTATCGTTTATTCGAAACTATGAAAAAATTATTACAATTTTAATTTTTTGTTTCTGGAATAATTATAAAGCTTTATAAGGAAAATATGAATTTAGATTAAAGTCATAAATGCCAAAGAAGTTTAAAGTTAGTTGAGGTGCAAATTACTAAAAGTAGATTTTGAATTTGCAAATTCAAAATTATTTATGTCAAAGGAATTAGTTTTTTTCGGGAAAAAATCTCGCTTATGAGTCATGAATGACTTTAAGCGATAGCAGTTAAAATTGATAATTCATTTGATATGACAATATACTGTACAGTGGTATACTGTATGAATAATTTATAAAACATTATTAGCGAATGCAACGTTAAATTGAAATAGAGTAACGTATGGATGGAGCGACACACGATTTGCTCCGTTTTATGCTAAAAATCTAAGATTAGAATCAGTGAGACACGAAATTTTACCTATAATTCGTTATTGCAGATCTCTAATGGACACGCATATGTGAATATGTTTGCGAATTAACCACTACTAACTAATAAGCAAACTAGTCATATGACATTTTACTTATTATGCCGAAAATAAGTTTATTTAAAATTTTATTAATTTGTCACAATGTAAATTTGTAAGGAGTAGTCTTATTTTTCGAACACAAAACCATTTTTTGATCCCTTGAAAGCATTTCCGTTTTATTATCCAACTTAGAAGAGGGTCTGACTCGAAACACTAAGAATGTTAGCACAAAAAAAAATCTAAACTTTAAACCCCATTCGCAAAGATTTTGTAAATTTATAAAAATTTATTAATGATAACTAAAAACAGATATAAAAAACTTTTCATCGGATTTAAAAATGTGTAATATTTTTTGCATACTACGTATATATATAGTAAGACTTAAGTTACACACAATTAAATGCTTAATAAAATGAATAGTATCTCGTAAATGGAAACTTATTCAAACATATGCTTAATGCGTTTGATGTGATCGAAATTATCGAAAAGTGCTTTTTATAACGCACTTATAACAGTATTTATTAAACACTTCAAACTATTGATATTTTAATGTTTTAAATGCGTTAATGTGTTCATTATCTTAAGAGATTTATTTTACTCAATTTTATTACCATTGAGTTTTTTTGTTATGTTTAATTATTTCTAAAGCGATCTTTTCGACCGCACAAATATTGCGTATTTTAATGTGCTTATCAAATAAATTATTATAACAAAAAAATCTATACTCAAATAGGAATAAAATTCTCTCAAAATAATCAAATACCATAACATTTAGTGTTTAATTACGAGATTAACAAATCCTAATGAGGAAAATAACATTTTATCATTAGTTTGACATTAAACTATATATTACCGTCAACTTTAAATTATACAATTATATTTTTTGTTATAGATTAATATCACTGTATTTTAAAGCCCATATTATAAGATAATTATGTGATGCCAAATAAGTGATAGAATGTTATTTTTCTCTTATTAAGATAAGAATTTCGTTAATCTAATATCCTTAGCTGTGAATGTTTCAAACACTTGAAGACGGTTTATAAGATCCGCACAAACATCCTTTTGTATACTTCAAAATGTCATAAGAAAATCCGGCGATTTTTTCCTTAATTCTAATGTGATTAAAGTTTCAGTTATAATTCGGTTCTGTCACGGTTTATACACATTCGGTTATTTAAACCCAATAACTGTTTAGGAAAACAAACTCACATTTAAAAATATTATAAAATACTGTATTATTTCGCAAGTATTTTTAATTTCGAACCTAAATTAGTTAGATTGTCAAACCGAACAATAGAATTGAAGTGCATGTAACTGATCAAATAAAAAATGTAATGATGGATCAATGCATATCAAGCTCTGATTATTGTTACGGTTTTCACACACAAAAAAAAATAAATTACAAACTCGTAAAGTTGTTCTGGTTTTCTAATAAATATTGTATATCAGTTGAGTGTTGAGCATGATTTCTACTGTTATAAGGAAAAATAATGTTTTTTAGTCAATCACTTATTGTAAGTCAGTGTCAAACTATACAATAGACTTGAAACACATTCAATGTATTAAATTTTGAGATTTTATCAATTTATTGAAAAATAATTACCGAATACTACAAAATTCTACAAATGAATAATTCATGATTTATAAAAAATGAACATTTTTATATTGGCAAAACTTTATTTTGCTTTCCTCTGCGATCCATTGTTGATAAATAGCTTTATTTATATCAGTCGCAAAATAAATCCGACATTAGAGCGTAAGAACTCGATTATTCTGTTTTAGTCATTGAATGATTACATTTTTATGTGCAACTAATGTAACAACATTTTGAGTCTCGAGAATATGTTGCTAGACATTCAATTACTCGTACAAAATCGAAGCAATTTAAGAAATATTCAATACATAAGCTTAAGCCTCTTTCCAAATGCATCATTGATTTCTATGAAACTGGCATTTTGTTTTATTGAGACCTACTTATGGGAAGATCAAGTTTTATTCATGGACCACGTAATATGTTATATTTTTATTCGACAAAAATCCAAATGTTCATTGTTTCCCCTCTCATCTGCTATTCATGCTTATTCCCGTTCATCCATCCATTTCGGTGCAGCTGTAAGAATATCAATCACTACGCATTGTCTTTTAATGCATTTGTCGATAAGTGGTTATTTTTGTGTGGTAAACGCGTGAATGTTTTATTGCTTAAAATTGATTTATATAAATGTGTCTTCGAGATAAAAAAATTATAACTTATGTTTGTGACGTTGTGTTTAGATTTTTAAAATTACTTTACGGTATATTGATTTCTTTTTTGTGCAAATTAAAAGAAAAGTTTTTAATGTTATACCTAAAAATTCAAATAATTTATGTCGAAACTCAGTAGTTTTTCGATACAATTAAAAAATCATATTATTAAAAACTAAAATAAAGGACAATCTGGTTTATTAAATAGCGATTGCTAATAAAATTATTCTATTGATAAAATATTGAATATGGCAAATGCTAATTATTTAAATTTGGCGATAAATATTAATGAATATAAGGTGGTCGTACCCTCTGGTTTGATTCATCGCATTTATAAGTTTGGTGAATCATGCATTTTTACGAAAAATAATAGTAAACACTCACTAAAGAGAGCCAGTACTGTAAATTTATAATAACTTACACGTGTGTTAGCAAAGCAACAATGGACCGCAAGTTAGGGCTATATACTGTAGAGTTTTAAGAATAATACGTAGAGTTTACTTTTGCTTACATGTAGTACAGCAATATACGGTACGTACTGTATTTTTGCCGTATACGTGTAATTTAATACATATGATTTTGCGGTTACTAACCACGAACATATTCTGTAAGATTATTATTATACAGTATTATATCTGCAAATATTATATCTATAAGTTTAATTTAATACAGTATATGCATAGCATGTAATATGATATTCAGGTAACATTTACACTGTAATGTGCGAATCGATTTTGTCTCGTGTGGATTAATCTTCTTTTTCATTTTTTTCTGTTTGGTCATTAAATATTGGTTTTATTTTTTGTTATCAATGATACTGCTTATTAGCCTTATTATCCGAAAACTCCATTCAACTTCACTCCATTTCCTCCTTTTTCGAACTTGAATATAATAACATAATAAGTAACTGTTTCATAGGTTAAACAATAGGATATCGAAGCAATTATTTATAAAAGTTCTTATATAAGTTACTTTAATCAATCATTAGATCTAAATGACTGAAACTTGTTTTGGAACCAAAACACGACCACAACAACCAAAAAAACAAAACAAAACAAAGTCAATTTTTTCTAACACTTTTGTATTCATTGAGTACAATGATTTGGTTTTTATTTTTTCAGAAAAAAATTTAAAGCGTACTTATTTCAAGAAACATATTTTTTTGTGATAATAATAAATAACCTCAATAAATATGGAATAAGACTTCTTATTTTTGTGATACGTTCCAGAGATAATTTATTATTGTCTCATTAAAAATGTTAATCCCGGTTTTGAAGATTAAAGTAATAAAAAGATTTTTTATTTCCCCGAACAAACAACAAAAATTTGGTCAAAAGTTTATATATTTGTGCGTTGTTTACACTAACAGATCGTGATAATTATTATTTTAAATAGAAAAAAGTTTTAAAGATACTCTTGATTAATATAAATACTTGAGTGACATGGATATAACATGATTGCATTTCGAGTACAATAATGTAAGCAAAAGTTTATCTTTAGATTTCTGAACACTTACGGAGCTAAAAGTCGTATAACACTGGCGAAAGAAAGTAAAACTAATTTTGTTTTTTTATTATCATTTATCGCCTTTTAGCGAATACTAGCCCTCAAGCAAATAGCATACGTATACTCAAGTAAAAAATGTTTATGTAAGCCTTATGTGCTGTGTTTATTATAAGTTGAGGATTAGCTTTTAACCAATAAAAAATTGACCACTTCCCTCACTTTATGATATTTATAGTGCTCATTGTTTAAAAAAAGGAATCACGCAAAATGAATAATTCTAAAATAAGATTTTCAAAAACTATTGACCCAAATTTTGCTCAAATCAGTTTATAACAGTAACTGTATTATATATTATAACATTTGAAATTTTTTATGAGAAAACAAGTTTATTTATTTAGTAATTCCCATGGATTTCCCAAATCAGAGAATTGCCACTTTATTGATAATAATTTTGCTTTATTCCGCGGATTATATTTACAAAAATATGGTAAATTTTACTGCCTTAACTCTAATTTGATGGCAAATAACGTTTCTCCGCGTTTTTTAAAAGTATTTTTCTTGCTTTTAGTGATACACTTCAAGTGATTCACTTCTAATAGAAGTTAATGTATTTTCTTAGAGATTAAAACTTTGTAATGTAAGATATTCAGAGTGAGATTATCGGCTTTAAAAGCGTGTATGAGATGAGAATAACCGAAAAAACATAAAAATTGTTTTAAAGTGGATTTTTAAGAGTTTTGTGACCCAAATAACAGTCAAAATAAATGATAATAGCATAAACAAAATGAATTGCGTGTCTAAACAAAATGTGCATAACAGTCATAACATTTTGTCTCTCATATCAGTAATATATTAATAACCATTATATTTATATGTATGGAAGTCTTGCACAAACTTTTTTTGCTGTTGAAATAAATCCAAATTATTCGACGATAGAAAAAATAGAGGTAATACTGTACGCACTGCAGTAAAAAAGCAATGAAAGCAAATATAGATGAGAACTCATGAAATTGTCAAAAAATACGGGGCACATCATTAAACATAGTGACTGTGTTTTATTACACACTGATAGCAAACATTTCAATTTAATTGCCAGTAATATAATTTGACTATCGGTCTCAACTCATAATACGACGGATAATATTATTGCTATGATTGGTGGAGCGAAACTTTTTTGCCGCAGGACTTTCACCAAAGAAAAGCAATTCATCTGGACTTGCTTTTTAGGATCTCTCTCTCTCTCTCTCTCTCTCTCTCTCTCTCTCTCTCTCTCGTACTTTGTTTATAAGATTGGAATGTTAATAATAAACAACTTCAGCACTTAGGATAAAACATCCGAGTGAGAGAGAGAGAGAGAGGCAAAGGAGTGTTTAATTATTTAATGTGTTAGCGCTCCAGAACTTATCTGACAATAATTATTTAACACTATTTTTCAATTTATTTGCTAAACTATGTCTGTTTATGACAAAAAGAAGAAAAATGTTATCATATTTTTTTGACATAACTTATTTTTGTGTAGCAGTGTTCAACTTACGAGTAAAAAGCTCACGATTAATAGTGAATACAGAGTCCCATAACAAGAAGTGTAACTTCACTTGAAAGCTACTTTTTTGCTAACACTCTAATTAATCACTTAATATACAGCTCACGCAACAATTTTCTATGTCTCTCACCTTAAGAAAAACTTTATTACAATTTGTATTCTTGATAATAGTTTTTATCCCCAACTAACAAATTTTTTCATATAATTTATTTTTGTTTGAAACCCAGCATCGCGTGAAGCAGCGTTCGCACACGCTGTTGCAGCCGCTGGTGTTGTTCACGCCATCGCCAGAGCGTGCAGAGACGGACAGCTATCACACTGTGGTTGTAGTCGAGCCGCTCGACCCAAGAATCTGCACAGAGATTGGATTTGGGGCGGTTGTGGAGATAATATCGAGTATGGTTACAGGTTTACTGAAAGTTTTGTGGACGTTCGCGAACGAGAGAACAATTATCCGAAAGCTTCTCGCGAACAGGGAAGGAAACTTATGAATTTGCACAACAATGAAGCTGGAAGAAGGGTAACGCATAACTATTATTTATTTATTTTTAGTCATTCTATCAAATTTGTATTTTTCAATTACAATAACTGAAAATGTATACACGTATGTAAGTACATAGACATTAACTTAAATCCAGAAAATTTTTGAGCCAAGGAAACCGCATATTTAATACAGTGATAATATAATAATACGATTTGAGGAAATGGGGAAGTGATGAGGGAAAACTGAAACAGAAATGGGCGCATAATTTTTCCAGTAAAAGCTTTTAGAGAAAAGTTTACTGCAATCGGAATATGCATAGGAATAGGAATACAGCGTTACTGTCAATAACAAATTGCTTGTCAGCAAAAGGCCATTTCATCTATTGTTGCCTTACATTGCCTTATTTTCGATGTTTTCGGTCAAAAGTAGCCCCCATTTATAAATACGGCAACAGAACAAAAATGGTCATGAAAAGAGATTAAGCAGTTTTCAACCCCACTCACAATACGTGGGTATCGGTTTGCGACGCTTTTATAGCTGTGTAGTAGCGATAGAGCGAGAGAGAGAAAGAGAGAGAATGAGTGAAAAAATAGGAAATAAAAGGAAAAGCGAGAACAAAACGAAGGGCTCTCGAGAAACGATTATTATACATGTTCTTACTGCTAGTCTGACAATTGTATGCCTTCGGCTTACAATTGACTACCATTGATGATAATAACCACTATTACGACTTTTGCGATCCGCACTCAATATATCATTTTCATACACTCTTAACAATTACCAGCCTATAGAAAACAGAAAGAGAAACGTTATAAGTTATTGCCACCAAAAATTCTTACGCAGCGAGAGATAAAAACTCATAACAGCGTAAAACTGTGAGACATTTCTCTTAAGCCCGCAATAAAAATTGACGCTTTAATCCATGACTATAAGGAAAAGTTATTATATATCGAGTTATAAATTATAACTTATAATACAACTACAAGTACTGTATATTCTGTCTGTCTATGTGCTCTAAACTATTCATCTATTAAAATCCCAGCACTATTGCGCTTTTCATTAACAGTCCAATCAAATAAACTTAATTTGTAAATATGTTTATTTTTTCACATAAAGATTAAAATTAATTTAAAAGCATGAGTTAAAATTTTTTAATTTTCAATCGTAAGGCAATTACATTAAAACCAATCAAATATTTTCTTTCTTTTGATTTTTATTTAGTAAACATACAGTAATACTAGTGCTATTTTTTGTGGTGAATGGCTATCAAATCAAATTAGCGGAATATATGCTTTTAAAAGAATAAAAGTATAAACGGATTCCTCTGTGAAAAATTTTGATATTTTGAATGCACCATATCTCTGAATAACAGAGAGAATAAGAGAATGAGAAAATGATTACTTTGTAGTTGAAAGAACGAATAGTAACTCCCAATAGAGTTTTGTATAGCATTTTCGGCAAACATCAAAAGCGGTGAAGGGATCGCTATCAGAATGAAAGCATACTTTCTCTTTTTTATATATATTTTTTGCTTTGGTGATTCAAAGTTATTTTTGCAATTATGTAAAAATATTGTGATGGTTGAGGTTTTGTCAAGAGCTAAATAAAAGCTGTATGTAAATATTTTTTCTTACTGTATATTTACGAGTGATTTTTGAGGGTCTACTAATTTAATATTTTAGATCTACTAGTGATATATTTATTTGTCATCTTTAAATATTATATTATGCATGCATATGAAAATTCTTTTAGTTCTTTAGATTTTTTAAAACTTACGCGTTAGTTTATAGTGAAAAAATTCTTCTTTTCCCGAAAAATATTTCCATTAGCGAAGACTAAACAATAGATTTTTTTTGTTTGTTTAAACGAGACGTTTGTAAAATATTGAATTAAAAAAAGCAATGGCATTACATTATCCCTATAATAACAACGGATTATCATCCATTGTTTTTTGCTTCATATTCATAAAACAATGGCATAAAAGCTTGTAAAAAATTAAATTTATATATTCTAAACTACAGTATATTTCATATTTAAATATAGCATCTCATCAATTCATAACAAAATTAATGAAAGTTTACTTTAGTCGTTAGAATTTTTTTTGTAAGAAACCGAGATTGAAATATTAAAAAGTGTTTAAAAATGTTGAAGTAAACAGATCTTTAGAAAATGAACTAAACATCATTAACATATTTATTTACAAAATTAACTATACATTTGAAAGAAGTTGATTGATATTTTAAAGAGCATATGATTATTATTCCTATCTTAGAGAATATTTTAAAAATATTTAATATCAATATAGAAAAAGTGCATAAACGCAAAAGTATTCAAAATTTCAGTCTCATATTTTTAAATAACACAAGATTTATTGCTTATTTTTAAAAAATTTGTCAAACAAATGTTTTCGTTTCAATCACAGCCCATATCAAAAGAACTTTTCTTTGAAAACTTTTATGAAGACTATATTTATGTAGATTATTGGATACTATAAGATAAAACACCCAAAACCTGAATGAAAATAACTTGAAATGTCAAAAGAGATTTTTTTAAATTATCGATAAAACTTACGACTTCAGTTGGAATTTAATCTGGATTTTAGCGGTTTAATGTGTATAATTCGAGAAAGTTTAGATTATAATTGTTTGGATTTTTGAAATTCTTAACAATTTAATTAAAAGAAAAATTTATTTTGCTAAAAGCGAGCAATTGGGAGATTTTTAGCCACATCTGATAAAGTCTTAAATAACTAATCTATATCATAGAAAAAAGAAAATCTACTTATTTATTCGCATTTTTGATTTATTGCTGAAATATTTGGCAATTTAAGAATAAAAGTACAGTGAAATCAGATAAAGAACTTCACCATTAATCAGAAAAATTATCAACAAAAAAGCCAAACAAAATTTTTTATTTGTTACGCCAAACAAAACTTTATCCTTAGACAAGTCATAGATTATTGTCACCAGAAAAAAACGTTTTTTGATATATAACTATAATATACAGTGTAGTAATTATAGTTATTTGAAATTCAAGCAAAAAAATACAGTACTTTAAATACTTGAACACGATTCTCAGTTTGCCTTTTTGGGTCATCAAAATTGTGTGTGTATTTAAATAAAATGTATATTTTTTCTTCCCTCTCATTAAAAATCTAATATTATATATATAGGCAGTTATACGCAAAACACGAGTTACATGTAAATGTCATGGAGTTAGCGGCTCCTGTTCTTTGGTCACCTGCTGGCAACAACTTTCCAGTTTCCGAGAGGTATGTTTTTGCCTGTTTATATATAGTAGTGTATATTTTGTGCGTTGCTTTTGTCAACAGCAACTAAAATTCATTTGTTTGCGTTAAAATCCGTATTATTGTCAAATAAAAAAAGAAATAGGAGGTAATTTTGAAAAATACTTGGGTATACTATAAATAGGTTGGAGACTTTCTCAAAGACAAATACGACGGCGCGACTGAAGTGAAAATCAACAAAAGAGGAAAATTGCAGATCAAAAATCCAAAATATACGCGACCAACCGCTGAAGACTTGTTATATATCGATGAAAGTCCTGATTATTGTATTAATAGCGGCCAAACTGGATCTTTTGGCACTCAGGGAAGATCTTGTAACAAGACCTCACCGGGAACTGATGGATGCAATCTAATGTGTTGTGGGCGAGGGTATGATAAGAATAATACTCTCATAAATAAGCGCATAACTTTAAATAACAACTATTTATAGTCCTATAAAATCTAGTTTTCCTTTGATCATAACAATGAACTAAACATGAAAAATGATACTTTGTATGAATAAGTAGTAGCTTTACAAAAAAAAATGTTTCGCTGAATTATGATAATGCTGTGTATAAATATTTTCTTCTCACTATAATCTTATATTTATATCACAGATACAACACACACAAAACGGTGATTAAAGACCGATGCAATTGTAAGTTTCACTGGTGTTGTTATGTTGAGTGTAAGACATGCACCACTACTATGGATATTCATACGTGCAAGTAATCGGAACAACTATAAAGAATAAGTTTGCGATTGAATTTAGTATCAGTTACGAACACATCCTTAAAAAGCTAAATAAGTTTATATATATGTTATCATATATCATCTTTTTTTATCATTATTAGCAACAGTACAAAAGAAACGCGAAAAACTTTTTTCTGTTCGATTATTTAGATCAGTAAAAAAATCTCATTTTGTTTAATCGTTTAAAATCACTGCCAACTATTTAACTTTTAAGTATTCCAACTTTTTTTTGTTGTTTTACTGTTGTGAACAATTTTTTGAATGAAAAAAGTTAAGAAAAAAATCGTTTTCAAGAACTTAACGACACGTTTCTTATTAAATGGCTTTCAAGGCATGTTTTAAATAATGTTTCCTTAAACAAAAAATTTATTTAAAACAACATCTGTTTGCATAAAAACTGTAAGAGAAAAAGTTAAGCGAAAGAATTTTTTTCATTGGTCGCCGATAATTATTATCAATTAACTGGAAAAAAGTTGGCCACAAATATGGATTTTAGTTCTTACGCGAGAGTTTTTAAACCGACATTTTAGAACGTGATAATTGTGTTTCATATACTACACCACATTCTCGTCAAGTTTTTTACGTCTTTACTAAAATTGTGTTTTCGCCGAAAAGTTTACATTTAATTTTAACCTCAATTTAAAAAACATATTGTTAACATTAATTATTTTGTAAAATAACGCTCTTTTTCATTCGCCTATCTATATATCATTCATAAGCCAATATGCATATAATTAATGTAAGGCTTGCATTGTCCATTCGCTTTCTCTTTCATTCACTATTCCTCATAACAGTTTTTTATATAGAATATACTGTACTGCGTAAACTTATAATTATTTTGTAGCTGAATATCACACTTAACCACAACTGAATAGAAGCGGTAATGCTATTACAGTAATTTCACAGTAATAATAATTATACATAAAGGAATAGAAAATAATAATATAATGTGCGCAAAAAATGTTATCGCATTCACAAAAAAAATAATAATTGAAATAATGCAGTAAAATACCTGTAAAATACGATTATTGGATAATAATATTAATTATAGTAGACATTAAATATTAATAATACGGACCTAATTATAACATAACAGTGTATTTTGTATTTGATATATAAAATCTTTTTTTAATTAGTTTTTTATTCATTCATTCTTTTTATTATGTATTATATTCTGTGTGCCTGTGTATTATTGTCCATAAATGCGAACTCAGTCACACTCTTTTGTATTAAATTTTTAGAATCATTATTAAAAGTAGACGCAAAACATTATTCTATACGAAAATCCATTTCATTTCACGTTTTTGATTGCCGTAAACATAGATTCGTCATTTTTTGAATCGAAACTTCAGCCTTATATCTCATACAAAGTTCAATCAACTGACAAAAGAGTGAGAAAAAATAAAGTTTATATGGTTTTTTCTTTTATAAAATAAAATGTTAAATGTTCTGAACCACTATATCGGCGGTGTGTTTGCTCGTAAAATTGGAATTCATGAGCGCTTATCATCTTTTAGGTTATAAAGAAATATCTCTTAACCATTAAGTTTATTATTATTATTATATCTTCCCGTTTTATATCACTTAAAAAAATAGTCGCGTATTAACTAATTAAAATTAATTAAATCTAATTACAGTGTTATCATCCACTCCTCTATCAGTTAAACTGTTAATTTCATATCTTATAAACCCTACAGTATACCCTAGTTTTTGATTTGTTTCCTAATATTATGGTAATTAAGTTTTACATTATGGGCGACAAGCGAACAATTAATTATTCATTTTTTATTCAATTTTTTATAAACTTTTTTAAGATATATTATAACGATTTAGTTTGATTTTTATCTGCCATTAAAAAAAGAAGAATATTATTCATAAAAAATAAATTAATAATTTAGTTTGAAAATTTTAAGTTTTATGTTTATGCTGTTTGTGTCTGTGTGTGTGTTGTATAGAGAAAAATCACTGCCATTAAGAGCTTAAGACTTACGAAGTGAAAGCATTAAAGAAAAAATTAGAAGAAAATCAATTTTGTCACGCGTCACATGATATTATAAAATATAACCGCGATTTTGTCAACTTTTCAACAGGTTCTGCATCATTATTCAAAATTTAAAATTAACTGATAAAAACTGAATAAATTTTTCGGAAAACTTTATTTAGTAATTTTTCAAAATTATTATTTTTTTGAAAAGGATGTAAAATTTTTGTTAACCGAGATTAGCAAAAGAGTATTTTTTTATTCCCTACAAATAATTTATTAATTGATTAATTGCACGAATAAAACTGTTAAACTGTTTTTGTTTTGGCTTTGATATTTGCTTAGTTTGTAAAGAAAAAAATTATTGGGAAACCGATAGACACGCCACTAACTCATAAGTGCCATATAAATTGGTACTTCAGAAGTAAGTAGTAATATAAATAAGTTGCAGGTAAAGTGGCTGACAATGCAATGCGCTAATGTCAGGATTATCGTTCACACAACCGTTCACAAACTACCAATAGAGTTGTAGCCACGTTAACAGTAATACTAATAAATTGAAAAAAGGGTGGAAAATAATGCAATGCTGTGAATGTGTTTGGATTGACAAATGTTGAATGACCACTGTTGAAGAATATATTACCCAAAAATTAAGCAGTTTCAGCAATTGGAGAATGGAATCTAAGCTTAGGGTTTTTAACGATTAAATTCGATTGATTTTCATAAATCTATAATTATATAGCATTTTTCTAAGTATTATTAGTATAATAAGAAATTATTTTATGTTCTAATAGTTACAATAAAAGAAATTGGTAAATAAATTAAAAATTTCATGGAAATATTTTATTTAAAAAATAATGTTTAGTTTTTTTAAACTTTAAAGTACCCATTAATTGTGCAAACACTGTCAACATAAATATTTAGAGTTTGGAAAAGTCTATAATACGGAAAGTGACAAAGTTATAGTGTTTAAAAACTATTGAATTGAACTTATGAAACTTTGATTTCCAATATGTTTTTTTGAATTAATTTCTAATTTAAGCTTATTTTTTAATTTCAAAACATTAATTGTATGAGATTCTAGTGAAAATAGAGTGGAGTTTTCAATCTCTAATTAATAACATAAACATGCAAATAAACGGTCGTAAGCTTAAGACAATTAACTTTACTGCTGTTTTACATTAACGTATCATTAAACAGACACATATGGTTTTAAATGCAGTTTAGTGTACGCCTGAATCACATTTGTATTTTATTTATCTATATTGAGAATGTGTGGCAAACACGCAAATTTGTTGACAGACGTAACACTAATAATTAGTTTAGATAACCAACGTTTATCATACTAACAAAAATTCTCGATTTTTACTGTTATAACCAAAATATAAACTAAGTTTTGAGAATTTTTTGTCTGCAGCGTAGTCTCAACATATCAAAAGGTAACCGACCTTTCTATTAAATTTGCAATACTCGTTAATTCTGTAAATATGTCTGTAATCGTTAAATTAATTTTAATATTAAAGTTATAAAACAGTGTTCATATCATAAACGAGTGATTTGGCGAAACACGTGTCGCCACCTTAAATCAATTTGTCGAACAATAATTGCAATAACGCCGCGTTTTCCACCATTTTATCCAATGTTTATTGTAATGTTTATTGTTTATTGTGCTTTCATTTTGATGAAAACACATTTTTAAAATCATTAATCCGTTTAAACTATAATTTATCAAACAAATACCATAGTTAATAATTAACGATAAATGTTTTAATTGTCAACAGGTAATAATTGCATAATTAACTATATATGGTTTTGGGTTTCAAATTTATAATAAAACACGTGATTTGTTTGATTTCAATCATTTTTTCATTCAAATATTTGTTAATTTTTTAATGAATTAAACGCATTTTTATTGACATGTCGTTTGAATGACATAACAATTATTATTCTCTTTCGCGTATTTTATTTTAGAAATGCGATGAATAATACGGATCAAACAAGTAATTGTTTGGGCGAACTTCGCGTTCGAATCGTGTCAGCGGATCATTATTTATGCGAACCATTAACACAATTTGATGACAATTACTCTCAATTTCGACAGAAGTCGACCATTAGAGTGCCTGTTATCCGCATTTATGGCACAACCACTCAAGGTTTGATCCGTTGAAGTTTCTTTTGATTAATGTCCACATTTGAACAATAGTCTTAAAAATTATGCATTTTTATTAAATTATTATTAAATTATTAATAAATATGTTTAGGTTTGAAAACGTGTGTTCACGTGCATCGCGTGTATCCATACTTAAGTATACCATTCGATGATTACGACAAATCTCTCAATGATAACAAACGAGAGGCGAATTTGCGGAAATTTGCGAATGATTTGGACAATCAATTGATGCCATCAAGAGTTCAAACGCGAAAAAGATTGTCCAAAGATTGCGTAACTCATCAACAAGTGTTTAAAATCGAAGAATTGGATGCGATGTAAGTTTTTATTAATTATTTTTGTTTGTATTATTAATTGATTGCGTTTTTGTCACTCTATTTGAAGACCATTTTATGGATATCATAACAGTAGCGAAAAATTTATGCGAATCTATTTCTACAATCCATCGATTGTTCAAACGTGAGTAACATTTACCGATAATAGTTTCGACGCTAATATCTTGCTTACATTTCTGTAATTAATTGCTTTTTAGAGCGAGCGAACAATTACTAAATGGTTATATAATGAATCGTTCGATACAACCATACGAATCACATATTCCATACATTCTTCAAGTATTTTAATTTAAATTAATAATAATATTTATTATGCTTATATTATTTTAAATATTATTAGTTCTTTATCGACAATAATCTGTATGGAATGAATTTTATGGACGTTAAGAATGTTCGATACCGTAAAACAAAAGAACATTACGATAATGTTGAGTACAGTAATGTCGAACCAATTAGTTCGTGCGATATTGAGTGTGATATCAATTGCGAAGACATTCTAAACCGACAACAAATCGATCAAAAGCGAAATCCAGGTCTGCAAGCGATTTGGAACGAACAGATGAGTCGTTGCAAGGATTCACAAGAATTTCGTAATTTAAACGGTATTCCGTCTCAAGAACGCACTGTTACTGATATGTTCGCAACGGAATCGTTTCATTTTGACCGTTTGTACAAAGGATTGCAATCATTAAACATCAATATTGAAGGCACTAATAGTTCACCACAATTGCATTCGACTGATATTTCAAATAGCGATGAATTTGCAAAAATGATGGTTCATTGTATTCAAGAGAACGAATCTTCTGATGATAGCGATGACTCGATTTCGCGTGAGATGTCTCAAAAGCTTGAAGATGTCATAAACGTCACTAAACTTCGAAAAGTTTCGAAAAATATTACTAATTCCGAATCATCTGATGACGATTCTGACTCAACTGTTATCGAAGACTTTGATGAATTAAACCAAAATCAAAGCACGAGTTATTGCGCTGACGCTTACACTCAAACCGAAAATCGATGCAATTTAGATGATTCTATTGATTCGCTTTTGAGTTATGTGAATGAGAATAACAATCAAATTGAAAATGATAACGAAGATGAAGATATTGAGGAAGTTATTTGTGACTGCGAATCAGATGAGTGTTGTGACCATTGCTGTGATCGACGTTCGGATCAATGCGAGTGTGATTGCGAACGATGTGAATACGATAAAGTTAAACGAATTCCTCAATTGGATGGCGCATACGATGAAGACGATACTGACGGACAAAGTGCATTCAATGACGATAGCAATGATAGCGATTTCGAAGTATCAAAAAAGAAGAATTCGCCAAAGAAGAAAGCGCCAGCAAAACGTGCGACAAAGAGTAAACGTTCGTCACCTGTTAAGCGAAAAAAATATGACCAAAACTCGGACAGTTCTGACATGGAATTCACGAATAATTCTTCTTCATTCACAATATCAAAACCAGGACCCGCTTCATCGAAGAGAAGATCAGAACCAACAACTTCTTCATTTTCAATCACATCTATTAGTCCTCCTAATGATGATTTTGACGATAAAGCAAATCAAATCTCGTCAAAGTTATTCGACAAAATTAAGTCAACAGATACTATCAACAAAAAGAAAGAAAGCGATTCACCCATTCATATGTCATTTTCCGATTCGGAAGCGTCTAACGTATCCGAACACAGCAAACCAGATGCTGGAAAATCGTTTTTGAGTATAACTAATACTCGAAAATCAAGAGCCAGAACCAGAAATACACGAAGCCCTACAAAATCACCAGATAGTCGTTCGGATAGGTCTCCGACACCATATTTTTCAAACGATTCAGATGCGGAAATGGCTTCAAAACCTGGACCTAAATCCAGCAAAAATGGTTCATCAAAACCTGGTCCTAAATCTAGTAAAACGTCGAACATATCAAGACCTGGACCAAAGTCGAGCAAAGTTGCCTCAACTGCTAGACCTGGACCGAAGTCAAGCAAAGTTGAATCTATTGCTAAACCTGGTCCAAAGTCTAGTAAGTCAAGACCAGGTCCAAAGTCAAGTAAAACCTCCGCTCCAAAACCTGCGCCAAAATCGTCGAAAAGAGCTTACGAGGAAACGTCGGAAAATGAGGTTTTGAGTGAACCATACGAGAGTTCTATCACCACTCGAACGCGAAGATCTGCTGCTAAACCTGTTACTGCGAATTTTTCATTAGAATTTATTGCAAATATTGGTAAAGCAATGCCAACAAAACGTAAATTATCGCCATTAAGAACAGGTAATTTGTTAACGCTTTTAAATTAATTTAATTTATAATCTTAAAATATACTTTTAATTTTTGCAAATGAAGAACCCGTTGTGGACAAAGATTCTACTATTTTATCTGACGAGAAAAATGTGCCACTAATTAAAAGAGCAACTTATCGTAGATCGCTATCATTTCAGTCAAACTCAAACTTTGATTCAGCAAATCTTGAATGGAAATCATTCAATGACGACTGTATTCAACTGGATTTAAATTATTACACCGAAAAAGACTTGAATCTTATTGGTACCGAAGACTTAATTTGCAAAAAGATTCCCGAACATGTTATTGAAGATTATGTGGACAATTATTGGCAAAATATGGATTATTTTAATGATATTAAGGCAGAGATAAGAGCTAAAGATTCGAGTTTATTAATCTCTGGCTATAATTCAAAAACTGCTCATCAAATAAATGTGCCGAAAAGCAAGACTCGAAGCAAAGGAGCATTAAAAGACTTTTACACACTTCCACACTTAAATAAAAACGAAAAGCGCGCAAAAGTACAAAAACCTGTACCGAAATCTAGGAATAAAAAGTCGAAAGAAGTGGAACGCCTTTTAAGCGATGCTCCCATAGAAAAGAGTTCTGTTGGACGACGTTCTGGAAGTGCGCCGCAACTGTCAAGTAAGAGTACGCGTGTTTCAAAAATTAGTTCGCAAGCTGTGCGCAGTATACCGAAGGTAACGCCTAAATCGGTTAAAGCTAAATATTTGCCCAAAAAGAGTGCAGTTATTCGACATAAAAGACAGAGTGAATCGAAGCGAGAAAGAGTGATGCGAAAGAAAGTGTCACAACCACCGCAACAAAGGATATTGCGACCTAAACGAGGCGTCACCAGTTCTACTATGTTTACCACAACGAGCATCGCTTTTCAAGAATCAGATATTTATGTGGCAACTGATTTGAAGGGTAGAAACAAACTCGAATATTTGAAGTCACTTTGCAATAATTTTGATGTTCACATCTATTCTAATCAACTCGAAAAAGATTTTGTTCACGATTTTATGAGTACACGACCGCAGTATAACGAATATTATTATAATCATTATAATGGATATTTGAGTGATGATGAAAGTGATTTTGCTGATGATATTAAAAAGACTGTTAGATATTTAGTGGACACTGTTGTCTCCGCTGAGTTTGCTCTCGAAGCAGCTATCAATCAGGTTGATCTTCAGCTGCAAGAGGAAGAAAATGCTAATGAAATGGTTGATACCAGAGAAGATGAGTGTTTGCCAGAAGAGATTGAAGTTCCGGATCAATGGAATTATGGACATTATGCCGATGATGAGGATGATGTGGGCATTAATGTAGACGAAGGTATTGTCGAAGATGAAGAGAATCGCATTGAAAGAGAGTCGGATATTCCTGTCGGCGATGAACCGCCTATTAATGACGAAATTGGTTGCGATGACACTGAACAACAAGATGAGCAAAACGATGTCCAACAAAACTCTGATTGCGATCAAAGAGATAGAGAATCAAATGATGGTTTTAATGAATCTGAACGTGATGTGATTAGTGATAGAGAAGACAAAAGCAATGATTGTGATGCAGAAAAAAATGTCATTTATTACGAAAACGAAGAGCAACACCAGTCTGAACCCATTTGCGAGACGTACGATATCGGAACACAGGCCGCATCTGAAGAGTTTTCTCCGTCATCCGAACATTCCGAACAATATTCAAATGTAAACAATGGACAGACCATATATTCAAATGAAATTAATGTGCAAAACTCGTCAATTCAGAACGAAATTACACCAGAGATCCGTTATGCGGATGAGGAGGAGGACGACGACGAAGAGGAAGAGGAATATGAAGATTGCGCATCGACTCAGCATTCAGGTCAGCACTCAAATAATATGCCCATCGATATGTCAAATATAACTATTAGTGCATCACATGCCGAACTCCATTCTATATCATCGCAAGAAACGCAATTTAAACTTGACTCAAATTATAATACAGAATTGTATAGCAGTGTTAATTATCATATAAGTAGTTCTACGCAACCATACCAACCAATACAAAACATACAAAACATAGTTGAATCATCAGTTCCGATAATGACACAGCACACACATTTCGCGCCTCAAACCGTTTATCCGCAGCAAACACCGAATTGGCCGCAAGGCATTCAAATGCCAATGAATGTGAATGTTGTGCCCATTAACGAACTTTCATACAATATCGCGCAAAATATGCCGAATGTGGCCAATAATAGTGCAATGAATTCTCAGTCACAGGAAACTGAGTTCGATGTGGCAAATTTCTCATACGACATGTATCCATACCAAAATCACAATATTCCACAATTCGATGGCATTTTCGATGATGACTCGTTCAATTCAGAAGGAAATCATTTTAACATTAATCAGCAATCATTCAATATTGAACCGTTAGGTCAGGGCTCGAGAAGCGAAGAAGCGGCGGTTACAGAGTCGATGCGCGCATACAAACATAACACGGAAAAGGATAGTCTGGAAAGTGGCACAAATGAACGGTATGGTATAATTATTAACGGAGTCGTTGTTTATATTCCAAAATCAATTCCAGACGCGATGCTGCGGAAAATTGGTCGCGAAATGATCGCTTTGGATCGTTTGAAGACATGTGAAGACAACACGGCGTGCGTTCAATACAAACAACAACAACACGAATACATTAATAACTATTATTTTAATGAAAATGACGCGAAAATGTTTTATAAAACATCATTGACTGGCGTAGAAAAGTTTATTCATCTCCAATCGATGTGTAAACATTTATCAGTTAATCTTTTACGTTTGGATTCTCATTATAACTCATCGAACATTATTATAAATGATTATAAAACTTCTAATTATCTTATTTCTCCTTTTTCTAATAAATGTTTCTTTAATAAAAACCGTGTTGAAAATACTGATAATAACAATGTATTCTGTTCACCATTAATATCTTCGAGTGCCACAAACGCCAATGAACTTTTTATGTCACCGATTATATCGACAGTTGTAAATGACACTCAAATTAACTGTGAAAATACTAAAAACGATAGTTTATTAAACGGAATTTACAGCTTTTATTTAGATGACTCCAATCACTCCTGTTCACCAAAATCATTATCTCAATCGACAAATATATCAACAGAAAGCAATAGATCATCAGTTAATAGCGAAATTGTAAATAGAAATATATATAGGCTTCACAGCACACCATTAACAAACAAAAATCGCAAACATTTTCATGATAATTTAGTTACTACTAATAAGTCAAATGAATTATTGTGTGACATAAGTGAAGAAATTGTCAAAGAGTGTGTTGAAACGGTAAAGAACAGTGGGAATAGTTCGCGCGCGCGACCACACCATTCTTTCGATTCAGTGATCGATGGACCAACACTTAGCAATACATATAATTTTGAAATAAGTAGTGTAAACACTGATTGTGCCCCAATTAATGATATCGATAATGACTGTCAGTACTTGACAACAATGAGTGTTGAGCTTCACATTTCATCGCGCGATAACCTTAATCCTGACCCACAGTTCGACAACATTGAAGTACTTTTTTATAGCATAATTAACGACACACCTGTTAGTTCGCAAACATCGCAATCCTTAACAGGAATTATTGTAGTGGTTCACGATTTACAAGCGTTTGTATGTGATGATGATGTGTCCGATAGTCATTCAAAAAATAAGTATTTAGGGCGCTGTGGTTTGCCGTCTAATGATGTGCACATTGAATACGCTGCCAACGAAATTGATTTACTGATGCGGTTTGTGGATATAGTGAAGCGATATGATCCAGACATCATTGTTGGATATGACATACGCTCTTATTCCTGGGGTTTTATTCTTCAACGCGCGGATATCTTAAATATTAATATAAAGACTCCTTTATCGCGAATCAATGAAGAGAAATATGCGCATAACTCTGATTATAACAAAGACGTTAATCCACAACTTTCTGGTAGAATCAGCTTAAACTTATGGAGTATAATACGACATGAATGTACTTTAAATATTTACAGTTATGAGAATATTCATTATCACGTTCTTCACGAACGTATACCAAATTATCAATTTTCAACATTAAATGAATGGTATTGTAATTATAACAATCATATGAATCGTTACCGCGTTATGGAATACTATTTGATACGAGTTAAAGGAAGTTTAAGAATTTTAGACAAATTGGATTTTATAAATAGAAACAGCGAATTGGCGCGACTTTTCGGCATTCAATTTTCTGAAGTGTTTAATCGTGGATCACAATTCAGGGTGGAATCAATTATGTTAAGATTAACAAAACAATTTAATTATGTGGCCGTTTCTCCACATCCAAAACAGAGAGCTTCGATGAAGGCTCCAGAGTTTATACCATTAACTCTTGAACCTGAATCCAATTATTATACCGATCCTGTGGCTGTTTTGGACTTTCAAAGTTTGTATCCATCAATGATAATCGCTTATAACTATTGTTACTCGACATGTCTCGGAACTGTAGATAACCTTATTTGGTAATTAGTTTAATCGATGTTATCTAAATCTATGATTTGTTTTATATTTTTAAAAGTAATAGCGATGATTTCAATTTTGGATGCACTAATTTGATGGTTCCGAAAAAATATTTGATTAAATATCAAAATGATATTCATATATCGCCAAATGGTGTGGTATTTTTAAAGTCAAACATAAGAAGAGGAATTCTTCCACAGTAAGTTTATTTGCTCGGAAATATTATAATAATGTATATATTTATAAATAATTTTAATTTACAGAATGTTAGAAGACATTTTAAACACTAGGATTATGGTTAAAAACGCTATTAAAGCTAATAATAAAAAAGATGTGCCAAACAAATCGCTTCACAGAAAATTAGATGCTCGACAATTGGGACTCAAATTGATCGCTAATGTTACGTATGGCTACACTTCTGCCAACTTTTCTGGTCGAATGCCATGCGTTGAAGTCGCGGACGCCATTGTCAGCAAAGGTAGAGAAACGTTGGAGAGAGCCATCGAAATCGTGAATAGTGAGCCTAAATGGGGAGGAAAAGTGATTTATGGCGATACTGATAGCTTGTTCGTACTGTTTCCTGGTTGCACCAAAGAGGAAGCGTTTAAAAGGGCGCAAGAAATAGCGGAAGTGGTGACTGATCGTAACCCAAAACCAGTGAAATTAAGATTCGAGAAAATATACTTACCGTGCGTTTTACAAACTAAGAAACGCTACGCAGGATTTATGTACGAATCGAGTGATCAAATTGTGCCCATTTTTGATGCAAAAGGTATTGAAACAGTTCGAAGAGACACATGTCCAGCGGTGGCAAAAATGCTTGAGAAGTCGTTGAGAATTTTGTTCACAACAAACGATGTTTCGGCTGTTAAGATGTATATCGAACGACAATTTCAAAAAATACTTGAAGGACGTGTCAGTATTCTAAATGACTTTATATTTGCTCGCGAATATCGAGGAAAAGATAACTACAGTTCGAAAGCATGCATTCCGTCGCTCGATATCGCGAAAAAACGTCTGACAGCTGACCCTAGAAGTGAACCAAGAGTTGGTGAACGAGTTCCATATGTTGTGGTTTATGGAGAACCGAATCAACCAATCATTAGATTAGTTAAAGAACCAATGGAACTGATTAGAGATCCAACATTAAGGCTGAATGCCATTTACTATATCGAACGAGTCATTATTCCTCCGCTAAATCGCGTTCTAAAGCTCATCGGACACGATGTCATGAAATGGTATAATCAAATGCCGCGAAAGACTGGTATAAATCGTAATCTATATTTATATGGCAAACATATTAAATCGCGAACAATTCCGCAATATTTTATTAGCACAAAGTGTGTTGTTTGCGGAATCAATGGAAAAGGCAAAGATTTGTGCGATACTTGTGGCAAATCGCAGCAAAATTCGGCGATTAGTATATGCGATAAGATTCGCGACGTTCATAACAAATATTCTGCTGTCACTCGAATGTGTAACAGTTGTAACGGAACCACTCATAACCAGTTGATGTGTGTTTCCATTGATTGTCCAAATTTGTTTCGATATCATCAGTCAAAGCTGGATCTTTTAAATGTTTCGCATTTGAATGAAATCCTAACCAAATTTTAATTATATTCAGTATAATTATACTATAATTGAAATGATGTATTTTATTAAACTATTCGAAACTATTGTAAATATACTGTACTGTATCTGCTATAATATGTTTTAGATCTTTTATCACATTTAAATCTATTATATTTATAGTCGCATTAATAAAAAGTTTGACTTGAAATCTTTTTCGATATTTAATTTGATTCATAATGCAATACTGATTTCCACGCAACCAATGTATAGAACAGTGTGTTTCATTTATGAGTAAAACAAAAAAAGCGAATAAAGTAATGAATAGCGAATGGTAAATGGGTTTGTCGGTGACGCACATCACTCAATATACGAAGAATAACATTACACCAGATATCTGTTTAAGAGCACTTCTCAAACCCTGAAGCAAAGTATTGACTATTAGTCTATAAGAATTCGTGTATAAACTATTCAAGAAATAGAAATCGTATAACAAATATGGTATAAAGTAATGGTGGAGTGCGTTCTACTAAGCGTTAACGAAATAGTTAACTAACTATATGTTGTACGTTACTATGGTAACAGACGTTTACGAAACAAATTGATCAAAAAGGGGTTTCACTAAACTCTCGGTAATTAACTAAATAGTAAAAAGTGTCGTTAATTAACTATCACTTGAAAGCTATCGTAAAGTTAACGAAAATTGTTAATAATATCAACAAATATAATAAATAATTTAAAATAATTGAGTTTATATCAAATTTATATAAAATAAAACGATTACAACCAAAATATTATATTAATTAATAATAATGGTTAGTATTATGGTATTTGAAATAATAAGCTATAATATTAATAGAAGAGGATTAAGACATTAACGCATATTCAAAGACAGATTCAATCGATTTGATATCTCTAATGATGATATGTTTAAATAAACACGATTTGATCAAACATTGTTGAAATATATCGTAGAGATGTGTAAAACTTTAGAAAAGAAAACAAAAAGGAGTCATGCCATACCATTGCCATTAATGGTTAGTAAATCATATTAAAAGATATTAATTAATATTAAGTTAATATCAATTTATGGCTTTAAGATATTATGCGAGCGGCATTTTCATAGAGTGGCTGGAAATTTAGGCAACATTAGTAAATAGTTAATATCGATAATTATTAGACGTTTAAAAATGTATATCAATTAATAATATTAATCAAATTTCGTTTCGTTCAAATGCCCACCAATTAGAAAAAATTAAAGAAAAATTTTAATGAATTGCAAAATTTCCTCAAGTTGTTGGTGTTATTCACTGTACACTTATTCCAATTTGATCGAAAAATGATGAACAAGAGGTATTTTGTTGGAAGTCAGAACATCACACAATTAATGTTCAGGTTTCAATTTAATAAAAATTTAAAATAATTATTAATTCGATCAATTATTTATTAAAAACAGGCAGTATGTGATGCAAACAAAGTATTTACTAATGTTTTCGCTAAGTTTCCAGGAGAAACATATGATGAATTCATTTGGAAAAACTGTAACTTCAAAAATATGTTTGAAATCAATAATATTAATGGTGTTTTACTCAATGATTCAGGTTAGTAAAAATAAGTTTTATAAATTTTTGTAATTGATATCAATTAATATCACTTATTTTAAAAACTGCTTACAAACTGCGAAACTATTTGATGACACTGTTTCTAAGACCATCTTCTGTAGTGGAAAAGCTGTACAACAATGCACACACTAAAACAAGGAGAGTATTGATTGCGCATTCGGGGAATTAAATCAACCATTTCGATGCTTAGATCGTTAAGTCGGAGATACAGTTCATCCTGTTCGATTGAATTGCATAATATTGCGGTAAAAACAAATATTCAATTGCCAGAGGAAAACATATTAGTTAATATTAATCCTTACTTATTATAATAGCAATAATATTTCTCTATAAGAGACGTATCATAGCAACAATTTAGCCTTGAATTCACATTATCGCTCTTAAACCGTTAACAGTAGGATCGAGGAGGCAAGAGTTATTACGTAACATCTATGAGAGTATACGAGCTTAACGCAGTCGCGGAGCCAACAAAGTGGTGCGCTTATATAGAAAATGACGCACCCAGTGGCGGAAAAACTATTGCCTCCTCGACCACTGATGTGCACATGCATTCGCATGCAATAGCATTAATATGCGCATTAACGCAATATTTACATATACAGAATATACGTCCAAATAATTACTAGAAACGGCTACATTAAAATACACAATACAATCACAAATTATTTAAATATTAATTATCCATGCGTAGCATGGTAATCAAACTAGTAATATAAGTTTATATGAAAATAAAGATTTAGCTGTTCAAACAGCATTAGACAAAAGGCAATCATTTATTAATCATTTTTTATTAAATAATTAAAATTCATTAAAACTGATAAAATATATTGTTCAGTCATTTAAACTTTTTTCCTTTTGCTCTAAGCTTTTCATATTCTACCGCAAGTTTTTGTGTTTAGTTCGTTTCTTTCATATTCATTTCATATAAATTGTCTTCGATTGCTATCTGTGTTTATATTAATTAATATTTCTAACCAATGATTGTTACGCCATAGCAAATGGTTTCTTCAATTGAAAATCGTATACTTATGTTGTTTGGAAACATTGATTTCCTCCAAGTGTTTGAGTTTCCTCTTTAATCCAATTGATGTCAAATGAATTTTCATCACTTGTGATGTTTCTCGACATTTATATTAATTAATATTAAAATTACCAAATATATACAATTCATTGATTTTCTGTCTATTGCTGTTATTCCAGTATTAGGCCATTGAGAATGCATTGCATTTCCTAATGAACTTTAACACGCATAACGCAGTCACAAATGCAACATATATGAGGATTCTTTTTGTTTTTACTGTGTTTTCGTAGCCTTGAAACTATGGCTTATGCAGAGGTGTAGTCCATTTGAAATGTATTTCTGTATTAAAAATGAGCTCTAAGTCGCGTAAAGACAAAAAGCAAACTCATATATGGTATGCAATGAGTAGTATACAGTACTATGTACTAACTGACGATTGTGAGTGAGTGTTGTCAATGTTCGTCAGTCGCGTACACATCAATAGACAGACAATCACTCATACAATTATTGGACTATAAATAGAAATAAAAACATAAAAACATTAAATTAATAAATTAAAATTAATAATAATGAAATTTCTTATCTGATTTCGAAATCAATTGATATTAAATTAATGTTAATATGATATGTTTGCGCACTTTATTTGAAAATAACACGTTTATAATGAAATGCGCACACATTCAACATAAAAAAACGTTAACGAAAAGCGATCGCGTTATCGAATGTTTAGTACAACGCACTCCTGTATAGCATACATTTGCGTTCCTTCAAAGCATTGAAATGTTGTACGTATGCCACTCCCACTATTCCTCTATGCTTAACATTTCTCTGCATT
>JAQIXJ010000184.1:0-47667 GCA_034700185.1 Phthiracarus laevigatus
TTTGCGGGAATCCCTCCCATCCCGTTAGTTTCTAAGTTAATCCCATTCCCTCCCATCCCGCAATGTTTGGCTTCATTCCCACTCCCTCCCGCTTTCCACGGGACCCGTTTTCAACCTCTATTTTCTACACGCAATAAAATGAATTATTTATTTTGTTTTATATGATTGATTAATGGTGTAAATAATGACAGAAAACAGGAACAGCTATCAGAGCTCTCGGACGGATCTCAAACCTTTGCCTTACAAAAACAAATCTTAACCAATCAAAAGACGCTCATTCTGTGGAAATTGGAGATAAAAACTTAACTGATGGCAATATGTGAATTTGCAGATCTATTACTCAATGGTTTTACTTATTTTTAAAGCAATCGCTGTTTCAATAAAATGCTTTTGCCGTGAATGTACTTTTTCTAATAACATTAAAAACTTTGAATAACAATTAATTCGACGTAAGTATATATACAGAGCCTAACAATACATGAAAGATTAATGGGTTATATATAATATATATATATGTACTTATGTAGATATAAGTTACATAAAGATATACCTGTATAATAATGCATCGATTCATATGAACTTAAGTGATGCACTTATTCTAGTGAATTCTTAATGTATTAATAAAGAAATAGGAATATATTCTTTCAATGCGCTTATAATAGAATATCTAATAGAATAAAAATTAATGTAATATAAGTGCACTCTCTATTTAATGCTTAATATACACACATTCTGTATTTTATTTTAACTTTATTTTATTTTATATTTTCAAATATAATAGATAAAATATAATAAGAATTCGATTTATAAATTGAAAAAAATTATATTTATATTTTTTATATGATAAAAAATAAATAATAAAGTGTGTTACAAAATTTTAAAAAACTCAATTCAATATCTTATCACAGTTATTAAAAAATAGATAAATTTCAAAACTTTTTAAAAAGCTATCAGAAAAATCTTTTAAAAAATTTAATTATGTGACCACAATCTAAGCTTATTCAAGCAATAATAGTTTTGTAATAACAATTTAATGGTTTAATCTTAAAAAAAGTAAAATATGTGTTATCTTAACTCTTCATCGATAAAGCAATGAATGCTCTAATAGACGAAAAGAAATTCAGAAGATAAAATTCATTTTATTTTTTTAAAACTTTAATGTTTCTTTTTAATTATAAAACTAATTACAATCATTAAAAAACTATCGGATAATTTTTTGTGAAATTTCAGAGGTAAACTAGAATGTTATAAAATGTTAATTAAAAACTTTTCAAAATTTGCAATAAATATTTATCTGAAAATTAATGAATCAAAAATAGAATTTTGTTTGCGCTGTAAAACAAACTGAAAACTAATTTGAACCGTATTTGGGACAAAATTTATGCTTCAAATAATATCGATTTTTCAATTATTTCAATCAAAATCATTTTCCATTCTATATTATATTTCGAACCCAATAATTTATTTAATTTTTTTACATACAGTAATTAACTTCATAGAAATATTGGTAGACATAAACTAAATGCAAACCAAATTAAAAACTCAAACAAAATTATTTTTTATTTTGACATTTTTTTTTTGGTTTACACTTCAGAGATATTAAGGCTGTTTTGCATATCTATAAACACTAAGTTTTGTGAGGTTTTTTTATCGTTTATATCGTATAATACACTCGGTTACAAACACTACTACTAAATGCGAGTCATAGATAAATTTTAATTAACAGTTTTATGTCACAAATTTTTAATTTACGGTATTTATGCAAACCTAATAGAGAGCACAGAACACTGTAATGCTTTCATATATTTTCTTAAGCGTATGGCAACAGAATTGTTAGTGCAGTACAAGGATGTTTTAAGATAAACATCCATATTTATAAGTTATTAAGATAAATATATGCTTATCTTAACGAGCAAACAAAAATTAATTTTAATTATAACATTGCGTTTTTTAGCAATTTTAATAAACACAATGATGTTAATTAATGAGAATTCCGTACAAAAAGTGTTCACACTTAAGAGTTAACGGCAATAATTACCCACTACTTTTAAAAATGCATTCGCTTTTCATCCAATTTTCTCAATGGATAAAATATAATGCAAATTTTTTTCTGGTATTTTTATCTTTAAATATAAGCGTAGTTTACTTTACTCTAATTATATAAGGTTTCGATAATTAGATATAAATTGATTTAAAAATTATATTCATTTTATTATGTATTATATTTAATTTTTTAACTTAATTTATTTACATTCGAGTTTAATTAAAAATTTATATAAAAAATCCAACACTGAATGTGAAAATATTAATTGCGAAATAAATTTTTTATTTTTAGTCTAATGTGATAAAAATTTAATTCATAATGTGTTGCAGTCAATAAATAATAAATGTATATATAATCTCATAATCTATAGTAAAATCAGTCATTTCCTGGCAGCAATTTTCTCATTTTATTTCGTTGTCACTTATTTCTCGTTTTCAATTCTCATATTCTACGCTTTAATAATCTTTGCCGATACATATAATCGCCTAAATTAAATACTAGTTAATTTAGACCCCAACTATTTTTGATTTTTTAATGGATTAATTCAACGTTTTCCTTGTTTTAAATAGTGTTGTAGAATATGTTGTACCGATTGTTTTAAATTTATATTTTATGCCAATTATATTTTTCGTCAACGAATCATTTTGATTCTAATTTGCAAATAAAATTTTTTAAATCAATTCTACGTATTCTCCACGCATGTAAAATAGAGAGCTTTATTTCTAGCGGTCATTAATTTGGTCTTTTCTCATGGATTAAGTTAAAGAGTTTATAAAGATTGCTATAATTGTTATATTCAAATAAAAATTAATTATATATTAGTTAATATCCACTTCACAGAAGGAAAGACAAAATTATTCATTTTTATTTCGGTTCCATTCGGATTCTTGTTTTAAAAATTATTTCCTATATTTTTATTAGGATATACCGATCGGATCAAAACTTATGCATATGAAAAATAGCATACAACAAAGATTGGATAAATAATGCTATACGTTCACTGAGTTACAATCACTAAAAACCTGTTTGCATTTGTAGGACTGCATAGAAAACTGGTTTTCAGTGATTAAAAATACATGCAAGTATAGTATTTCTAAAGTATTATTTATCCAATATTTGTTGTTTGCTAGTTTTCGTATGCGTAAGTTTTGATCCGATCGGTACAGTATGTTCGATCACTCCCTGAAACTTGCTGTGCACTGCAGTGGAACAGTATTTTTTATTATTTTTTGTCTCAATTCGTGAATACTATTTTATTAAAGATGAGAAAATTAGTTTAGTTTAGAAAATGCAGCAAACTTTGCATTATAATGAAAAAAATTGAGCAAACGCTTAAACAAATATATGAATTCATACAACAAAAAAAATCGTCCAAAAACTATTTCATTTCTTCGTTTTGTTTCATTTTTTATTAATATTTCTTAATAGAAGCAATAAGAGATATTTTTTAATTAAAAAAATAGAGAACACAAAGCGCTTTTGTTATAAACATATCGCAGACAGATATATGTCAGAACATTTATATTAACATAGTTTGATGCTTAAGCTTATATGTTATGCGGAGTATATTATTCTACATTTTCTCAAACCATATAATTTATAAGAAATTTAGTGATAACACGTAACGTTATTTTTTATGTTACTATACTGTATGGTAAACTTAATACCTTTTGGCGAACAAAACTTGTTTGAAACCGTGAATGAAGCCATGCTTTAATTTAATTATGGGAATGTTGTCCAATATCATATTACATACAATTTATCAGTTACATTCCTAACTTTGTCTGTAAATACACCAAAGAATAAATAACAAAATACACAAAACACAGAAAACTAATCGCCGCAGAGATAGATCTCTATACCTTATACACTATTATTGTATTTAAGTTTTCCACATAATTTAAGTGCAGTTCAAATAATGGATACTCACTCATATTTTTTAGCTCATTTTTCAGAAAGGAAGTCGAGCTTTTGGATTTGACTATATGTTTGTCTGTCTGTCAGTATGGCGCTGTGGATGAGTAGATTCTGCTGGGCTGTAATCAGTTCGGCTGTGTTGTGGCGTGGAGTGGGTTTGAAAGGTTTTTATCTACTTTTTGCAAGTGTTTAGTTAATCGTAAAATGAAATGTTTAGTTTCATATATGTTTGGGTCATATATGTCAGGTTTGAAGAATGTGTAACTGTTAATATTTAATTACTTAATCATATTGTATCCATTTTAAAAACTAAACTCTCTCTCTGAATGTGTCGTTAATTGTTTTATATTTGAACGGCATATATCAATTTAAATAAATAAAAAAATTTTAATAAAATTTCAAATATTTATAACAGAAAAATATTATCTAATTTAAAATTTATAATTGTAATAAGTATTCCAACTATTAAATATCATTTAGTTATAAATAAAGATTTTATTTCAATTTTCATAAATCCTTGTTCTCATATTCAAATATAATTTAAGAAAATGGGTTTTTGTATTAAAAATTTTGGAAACTAGACCCGACCACACATCTTTGTCGGATATCCAACCCGAACCCGATATTTCGGATATCCTTTACTAGAGAAACTTTGTGCAAAATATTATTAATCTCTATCTTTCCATAAACATAATAAATGAGCTTAAATAAAGACAATAAGTAAAAACACAATTAATTATATATGAGATTAAAAATTACTCGTAGACTGCTTGAGGAGACAAAATAAGAAAACTGACAAACATATAAAAGAAAGAGATAGAAAAAAAAACTAAGTTCGCTCTTAGACCGTTAGTATATAATAAAAACCCATTAGTAAACTGCACTGTATATCAAAAATGACCTCATTATGGCATCGATTTTGTTTGTTTATACGGTATGATTCCTATACTCACATATATTTAAGCTTTTTTGCTTTGAATACGTATAGATATGTATTTTTGCTGACATGAATATTTTTAATACATTTGGTAAACTTAATCATCATTGAGTTTGCATCGATCGAAACAGTCTGCTATCACGAAATCACTATATTTTTGTTAGGTTTGATATTTTTTATCAATTCATACGTTTGTTATACAATACTGTATCGTATGAAATGAGAATTAAGTGAAACAATCAATGTTTTAAGAAATTACTCGGTAGACTCGCAATCAAACACATTTTAGGTTAAACATCGAGACAGACAAAAGTCAATAAATCCTTAGACTTATTGATTATTGCATTTAAATATAAACGAAAATATTAAACAATTCAGGATACATTAATAAAAAGCTCACTTTTATGACAATTAAGAAACAAATAATTTTTTTTAGAAAAAGTAAGAATTTATGATATGCTATTGTTTTGATACTGTTAATTTGCAAACACCGTGACGTGACGGTCGGATTGATCAACACGTCAAATCCATAAGCTAGATTTTTTCAAAAAATAGATAACGAAAAAGTTTGGGCAAACAGTTTCAAATTGCGAACAATGTCTGTTCAATCGAATCTAAAACTAATTATTGTTTCAAGAATTTAGTAATCGTCATGCAAACCATTATTATTTTAGATTATATAAAAGAATGATCTCTCTCTCTCTCTCTCTCTCTCTCTCTCTTTCTCTTTCTTTCTTTCTGTAACTCTCTGTCACGTTCTCCTACAATACTATTATTAGCTAATTTTACGAACGTTGCCTAACAATTACTAAAAACTTTTGTCTATTGTTGTATTGAGCTAAAATGTTAAGTGAGTAATGCAATAATAAAACAAAATAAAAGAAATTAAAATTATATAACCGTCATTTACCAGAATATTAATAATATTATACGTTATACTGGCATAAAAATGTTATTTTCACGCGAAGCGTGTTTCTTACTAGTTATTTTAGAAAGAAATGGTAATCCATGAACAAACTGTTATAGCTTAACAAATACGCTTAATATAACAGCGGAGTTCATAACAAACAAAATCTATTTTTATAGTATGGTTGAATAATATTTTGATTAAAGTATGAGGAATACGTAACATTATGTGCTCTAGTATTGTGTATTAAACGTGTTACAGCACTCGCATGCTTACAGCGCTAAAACAAAAACTTAAAATACCTGTAATTTAAAGTTATCATAACATTTCCCATCACTAACATCCCTCTTTAGACGACCAATTGTGTTGGAGATCTGTCATGATAACAATATATAACTTATGATTTTTACCTTCCGTAGTGAGTGGGAGCAAATCAAACACATGGTCTAACACTTTAATCCCATGTTTTTATTATCTGTTGACCTTATCTCTCTTATATTAGCGCAGTGTTTGCTAAAAAGATGGTATTATACGTCACTGGTTTAAAATTTGTATTGTTAGCTAATGAAGATTTCATAATACAATATAAATAATAGATTAATCATTAGGAATAATGGCGGTGACCTAAAATCATCTCTCAATCACTTTTTACAATAATACCATAACTGCCTACAAATTGGCCTGTTTTTATATTTGTTCGGTTTCGTACAACAACGCCATTGATTTTAATCAGTTTTGATCGCATTATAGATTTGCAACTAAAAACTAAAATAATATTCTATGCGTTTGTTATGCCACAACTAATTTAGAGTTTTTAAAATTTATTTCTTTAAACAGTAAAGTTTAGAAAACTATTTGATAGATATTTCCAGTGATGCAAATGCTCGCCCTCACGCTCGACACTCACGTTCGTGGACCTCTCGAGCGCTGAGCGTCATCCGAGCGTCAATATTTGTGAAATTTTAATAAAAAATGTAATTTTCTTGAATATCTTAAAGTGAAAAATGGTCAGAAATATAAAAACATTTTTATAAACTTTCGAATATGTTTATCCAATCAATTTTGAGTTACAAATAATTATCTATGTTGTAGCATAAATTTTTAATTAAGTTACTGTAATATGAAAATATATTTAAAAATATTTTTAATATGCGCTCAACGCTTAGAGCTAACGCTCGGTAAAAGTCTATACGCTCGAACGTTGTGGATCACTGCAAATATCTCATAAGTACGGAATTTTACATGGAATATTAACGGAATACTGTAACCAGAATAAAAAACATAAATTAATAGAGAGTTGTGTAGAAAAACGGAACAGAATAGTATGGTATTCCGGAAAACCCATAAAACACAATAATAAAATGTATTTAAATTCGAGAAAGAGCTCATAAAATTGTGACACAAACATATTAAATTAGTTATCCCTTCCGCAAACCATTCCCATATCATTTAAATAAAGCTTTTCGTATGTTATCCACACATTCACCTGCTTTTTATTTTGTCTTGTTTTCTCAAATTACGTCAAACTCGTATGATTTAAATAATTTGAACATCAATATAATTAATGTTTGGTTGGAGACGAACGTAACGCCATGTGAGCATTACAATACAATCATAATATTACCACAAATTATAGACAAACTGCGCATTTAATGCATATCAGTCTAAACGATAGCACATCTTTTTAATCCGTCATAAATAACGATTTGTGTGCGCATCTAATTATGTATTGCGTTAAACAATTCTTGTTTTCACTCAAAATTTACAACAATTCAATGTAATTTTCTAAAAATAATTATCGAATATTGTATTGACTTACGTTTACCTCAGTTTAATGTGGAATTGTATGTAAAAAATGGGCAATTCGTAAACAATAAACATCTCTGTTCGCCAACACTTTTAAACAATATAGATATGTCTCACTTAATAAAGAAATAATGAATATATAAATGGATAATTAATAAATATTGATTAGTAATAGAAAAATGTGTTACATGTCAACTCTTAACTCATTAATTTCAAACCGAGTATTACATCATTTATGAATGTTAATAACATTTTAAGAAAGTTTTTCTTAAGTTTTTGGTTTAACGTCTCAAATCATAATTCGCGTGTTTAGCGATTATAACTCAGTAAAAAGAGGATTACAGTATTTAATCTAATTTAATCATTTTTTAAACTTAAACATCATTACACCAAAATATCGTCAAAATAATGTAATATTTACACTTTGTAATTGTCTTTATTTATTAATAAATAAAAAAATTCAACAAAAATAAATCATTTTAGCAATTTGTTAATATTTGCTGAAAATTTATTTTAATTTAATTATTTCTTATTTTTGCTCGAAAGTGCAGAAAAATAACACAATGTTATGCATGAACGCGTACGTAACTCAATATCCCACTGAACATTTCAGTTTATTATGTTTTCTAAATTGTAAATAAAAACATTTTCGAAGTTAGGGAAAAAAACTAAAGCATTTCCTGTCAAAAGCGAGTGAATTATAGATAAGGTATAGCTGTTTCTATAACATTGTTTTGACGGCTGAAAACCTGTACTCATAACAAGGCATTAAATAAAGTGTTTGACGAAATTCTTTTCAGTTCGCATTGTTCACTAATTATCCAAACACAGTACCACGCCGTACAATGCTTTTTTAGTTTGACAACATTTTATTGCCTCAAACAATAATATAAGTGTTTGTGTGTAAATTAAATTTTCTTATTATTTTTTAATTAAGATTTTGTGGCTTACAATTGACTAACACTGTAAAAATAACCGTTAACTTCGAAGCATCGCATACCTATCTTTAAAATTATCAGTAATCAGCTTTTTTTATAAGGAAATTTATAATTTAATTAAATCTTTCTTTGCTCACTACTGTGATAATAAATAAAAATCACATTTTTTTGTTTTGTTCGCTAACAAGTTACCCAATAGCCTATAATTAATAAAATAATAGTGGCAAATAGACGAAACTAATTATTATCTGTATGTATGTATTCTTTTTTATGGCGAACATATGGCGCAAAAGTACAATTATGCAGAAAAAAGTTCCTCTCTCTTCTATGACAGAAGAATTATTATGAACCACTCCGTCGCTTACCGTCTGTTCACTACTTTTTTCCTGACTTTTCAACAAAAGAAGGAAACGCTGACATTGTATTAAACGTCTTTCAGTGTTGTCATAAAAATTGCAGTCTAAGGAGAAATTGCTGCAAATATTCTCGCCTTATAGTTAAAGTTTCGACGTTCAAACCTAATACGATTTCCAGCAAAAATAATAAATAAATCTCAACTCTATTTTCTGATGTTTTTCATAAAGTTTTCAACAACCAAAAAATCGTTACATATTTTTAAACCAAAGTGTGTCCTTAATTCGAAGATAAGTGTATTTAATTTAATAGGAATAAGTGTTGGAAATGTTGCAATGGGTGGCAGTGTTGTGTTTTGTTAGTTCGCAATGAGTTTTGCTTTTGTCAATCATTGACAGATAACGTGTTTTTATGCTAAACCTCTTTAAGCAGCGAATAATTGAAGTTAATTACGCGTACAGCTATTCTAAGCGTTCAATTGGTTTCCTTATAATAATATTTCAAACTATTGCTACAAAATAATAAGAAAAAATCTCTTTTGAAGTTTAAAAAGGTAATGTCCTTTAATCTTAACATAATACTACTATAGCTTAAAGTAAAGCCTTTCATTACTTCACTCCTTTTTAAAAGACAAGTGAACTTATCTTTTGATTGTATGATATATAAAAAGTATGTATGTATGTGTGGTGTGTGTGACCTACTAAACTAAAACTACCGTAAAAATTGCAGCGCAACACAAAAGTTTAGATTAGAGTCAGTCCATAACTATATTCAGCTCAAACTCATGACTTGTTTCTGCGTATTTAAAGTACACCTAATTTGATGCTAGTTTTGATATATACGGTTAAGAAGTATTATGGGAGCAATCGCTACGTTTTAGCATAACAGCGTTACAGTAAACGGTTATGCGGACTCTGGTTGACCGATTCTGTTGTCATTTTTAGTGTGGATCACCATAAATGATAGCACTCTGTTCAACAATTTCTATGCACACAACCTCGACATTAGGTTTTATGCGTTTTTTTGGTTTGACATTTGCGGGCGTGGATTAAGTTTATTCCTTCAAGTGTGAACTAATGAGACAATGCTGTTACTCAACATTATCGGTGCTTTTAGTAAAAATGTATTTTTCTAAAAGTCGTTCCGTTCACTAACTCGTATGAAACGCTTGAATCCTTGCGCGTATGAATATAATGAACTTTCTTGTAAATATTAAACCAATACAGTAAATCATAATAAATAAAAACTGATTTTCATAAGTTGTATGCCAATGTTATAACTTCCGTATTGTTCAATATTTATGTGATGCAGTGTTTAATCGAACATCAAAATGCAAGACAGCGCAGGATCTCAGGACAGCACTAACCATAATCATCATAATCATCACAATCATCATCACAATAATTATAATTACCAGACACATCAGTCTCATCAACCTTACCAAAGCCATCATCATCATCATAACCATCATAATCCACATATTCCTCCGCCACACGCCCATTCTCTCCGAAGTATAACAGTTGATTCCACCAACTCTACCAAATTAACCGATTATGTCACAAATCATGAAATTAAATTTACTAAAACGGAAGGATGTACGCCATCCACATGTGTTTGTCTTTTAATGGCATTATTGTTTGTGTCAATAGCAGCCTCGTCTGGCATTTATTTTGGCCGTAAGTTATTTAACAATATTAGATATTTTATCATTTATAAAGTTTGGAAAAATAACAAATACGATATACACTACAGTATACGTATGTTCTATAAAGAAATAGGAAATTCATTTCTAGTTTTAACATCACTCTATTTTTTACAGTGCGATCATTTGACGGCCGTTTGTTAAAGGGTATGTAAATTAGACGTTCTTAACTAAAACAATAGTAATCCTCTGTTTAAAAGTAATTACACGAACACGCATAATACTATGTTAAGTGTTGTTTAACTATTGCTGACTAAATAGGAATTTGTCATTAAAATTTTATTAATACCGTATTAAGTCTTAAATTTTTTTTATTGTTACCGTAAACTTAAATTAACTGTAATCACCATTATTTATAGAACGAGTATTTAAGGGTCAGTTTACGATAACACGCGGTTTGCAATATACGCCGAAATTTGAGAAATCAAATTCTAATGAATTCAAAACCGCAGCCAAATCGTATGCGAATAAAATCGACAAATTATTCAATCATAGTCATTACAGTAAAGCATTTAGCAGATCGGAAGTTATAGCGCTGGAAAGGAGAAAAGATTTTAAAGACGACGTGATCATTCACTTTAATCTCCATATGTCAGCGCAACGACAAGATATCGATGTGGCCGATCTTTTCCTTCTATTTGGCGATGAAATTCTTAACGGAAAGTATGGGGTATTCAAAAACGTGACAATTGATTATAATTCATTGAGCATACAAGAGCGTCGTATGTCAGGTCCATCACCAGACGCTTCGTCAGCGTTCCTCAAGAATCCATGGGAAAATAAAGCACAATTTCCTGGTTTGCTGGAAGGCTTGTCAACGGAACCGACACCATCACCGCGAAGATGCTCGAAAATTGATTTGCCTTATTGTAACACACTTTCGTACAACAAAACCTCGTATCCAAATATATTCGGTCACTGGAATATAAGCTCAATAGAGGAGGACTTTATTGCCTACAGACAAATTATCGATTTCGAGTGCTATCCATTAGCGCAAGAATTCATATGTCGCTTATTGCAACCTGAGTGTCGCGACGATGAACTGGTTTGGCCGTGTAAGGAGTTTTGCGATGACTTCTTTCGCTCCTGTTCTAAGTCCATACCTGACAGATTGGTGAAAAAATTTAATTGCGACGATTTTCCCAAATCAAGCGCTAATCAGACTGACCATAAAATTGGCGATAAAAAAACTTTTGAACGTAAGAATTATGAGAGTAGTGTCGTTAGCGGTGATAAAAATAAAGCTAAAAATATTTGTAAATTAAAACCAGAATGCGCTCCAAAGCAGATTACGCAACCAGTTTCGCATCGGCTCTGTGACGGATATGATGATTGTTATTAGGGTAAAATTGTTAACATATCAAAGCAGAATTTTTAATTTTTATTTAATTCCGATTAATGTGTAAAATAATTAATAGTGTAATATCTATAATATTAAATATGGAAGCCATTATTAAAAAATTCATTAGCATTTAATTTTTTCATTATCCGTATATCCTTAATCATCCATTCCGGACGTCTTAATTCTTCCCGTATACACAATTAATTTTCTCGGTTTTGTAGTGCTTTTTAAACATAACAGTTAAAAGCTTTTAGTTAATTGTTTGTTTAATATGTACAACAATTAAATCAGTAATGTTTCGCACACCATATATCTTTATTCCTATTATTAGGGAAATATCACAACTTTTCTCTATTGATATTCTATAAACATATCGATTATGTATCATAGCGATCAACATTTAAAGATTTAACAGCATTATATTTAGATGGATTATAAATTTTAATCTTCGTGTAACTAAAAATAAAAAAATCCATATAAAATTTGATTAAAACGATAGTAGAATTACATGCTAAACTGTATAAAACAGTTGCTATGGATTTAAACTGTAACTTGCTATATGTCTATTTGCCAGCGTAACCGACGAACTGATGTCAGTTTTAATTAAAATTTAAAACTAATTCTTTTTCTGAATTCAATAATATAGGATTATGTTTGAAGTACTTTCATTAAAATTTCATTGCACATACCGTTGCGAAGTAAGGGCATTAAAATATTTTTATTAAAAGTCTAACATTAGTTTTATAAGTTTTGTGCCGCTTTTTAATTTAAATTATAAGTTGATTAAAATATTTGGCAAGTTTTGAACTTATTAGATTTTAAAATACTAATGAAGAGTATTATTTTATTTAAAGATTTAATATTTGAAAGAGTTGAAACAAATCAAATGTACGGTGAAATCGGTGAAAGTATAACTAAAGATAAGTCTCAAACTAAAATGAAGAATAGGTAAATAAAAACCGTAAAATTAGGAGGTTATCGAAAACATTTCTAAATAAAATAGTTATTTGCTAGAAGTTTATTTGAAAACCTATCGGAAAAAATTGGTAAACATAAAAAATCGATTTTTTATATTCCAAAATATAAAGGAGTTATAATGCTGTAAACGGGGTTTTAGCTTATTAATATATTTCTGAATGAAGTAAAAAATGAATTTCTTTATTTCACAAAATTCTCATAAAAATTTCCTAATTTTCGCAATAATAAATACCATAAATATTCTAATGTATATGTCAAATTATACTTTTATTTTGGCTGTTTTATGAAAGAGTTTGGATATACATGACAGATATATAGAGTTTGCTTTTTATCAGTGCATAATATGTCGCACCGTTGAATTGATTCACGATTTCCATGTAAATTTCAAAACTGATTCAAAATACTTGGCGTAATTGAAATAGTTTTGCAATATATTTGAGCTCAACCACCGCTCTATACTTTATACAGTATAGCGTATATTCTTTTAATAAATTTGTTCGGAACGTTTTTGTAAGTTATACAATCTAAAGAGGTTTAGTTGATAACATGTCTTTCAATAAAAGATGATACTGTTAACGTTATTCGTATTTCTAAATTTAGAAAATTGATGATCTCTCTTAAAGGAATCGCTTGTTTTCACTTTCGCGTAACTGATTATGAAGTTCTCTATAAAAACTTTCTGTACATTGAAATTTCAAGTATTTCTCGTCGTTCGAAAAAAATGCAATAAAAGCCTCAGCACACAACCCAAACGTAAACTATAGTTTGTTTTTTAGACGAAAAAAATTCATGAAAATAAATAGAAAAGATGAATAAATCTCAATTTGAAAAATTGATTTTAAATATAAACCAGCGATAAATTTAGCATAACTTTTAGAAATAGACAAAAGTAAAACCAACAAAAAAATTAAATAAATGATCGAATGTTAGTATCTTTTCAAAATAATGTAAATTGGCGTTGGAATAAAAAGGCAAAAAATCTTTTATTTATCTCATTTAACCAGTTCTTATTTTATATAAAATTGACAGACTGACAGAATGTCGATTCAGTGTGCATCATGTTTACCCAAAATATTAAGTTACTCTTCAATATATTGGATAAAATATGCTTGGATATGATGTCATTGAAAAAATTATTGCTCTTAAGTTATTATAGCATAACTGTAAGTAAAACGCATTATAAGCTTTGTATTACACTAGAATAAAATTTTACCACACTTTATGTGCCTCAAGTGTACCACTAAATGTGAATTTATACGACAGTTAGCGAAAGTTAGACAAGATTTCAAACCATGTTTTAAATCTATTTTACTAGCTATCTGTTTCATTGAATAATAAATTAATACTAAATTTATTCCACTTTAATTATTAACAAGAGTTATAAAAATTGTAATACCAATTGCCGCAATAAAAAGATTAAAAATTTTGGAAATAAAGGGATTGTTAAATAATTGAATAATGCATTACGAAAATTGTTTTGATTCACGAATCAGTGTATGTGAGTGCTTAATTATTTACTTTTTATTATAGAATATAGTATCCAGAATATTGTAGCGAAATGCAATTTAATATTACAAAAAAACTAATTTTATTTTTTTTCTATAAATAATTACATTGTAGAGAAACGAAAATCTTATTCTCCTGAGAAATATGATACAAACTTAGAAATATTTATATAAAAATAAAAGTTAGTTTCGAGTGAACTTCGTTTGGATAAGTTCTAGTTTTTAATTTTTAATACAATTCATATTTTTTCAGTCAGAATAAATTGTGTAAATATTGAATCTGTATTTTAAACCAGAATTTAGAGTATTTCGAGAATAGTTCAAACGAAAAACTAGAACATTAAAATGTGATTGATTGAAGAAAATATGAAATACACGTTCAGATTCAATTCAAAGTAAAAATATTCTTCTAAAAACTCATAAATTTTAATTTAAATCTTAAATCTATTGACAGAGGAAATTACAGATGTGATACCATATAAAATTCGTACATCTCTATAATAGGTAATTCTTGCGGCATTCAATAATGCATTTAAGATCTCTTTCATGCGTTTTATTTATAGCAATATTAATTTTTAATTTTAACATCAAACAAAAATGTTGAATTTGTATAAATGCCGAACACTGAGCAATGTTTAGGGCGCAGACTGTAAAGTCTGTAATGCCAGTGCACTGCAACTATATATTAGATTTTCACAGTGAATGAAGAGTATTTTTATCGATTACTAAGATTCTTAACCCATAGATGGGGATAAAGTAAGTATGATATATAGAAGAATAGGAATACTTTTAGGGATTACAAATTCCACACCCGATTATAAAATTCTTTTCCTTTCATATAATCGACTAATGAAAACATTTCTACAGATTGAAAATCTGCAGCAGAGTTGTTCTTACATTTTCAATTTAATACTGAGTGACCATTGTGTGCTCGAAAGTTGAGAAATATTCAACGCTTATAAACAATCAAATATTTTTCTACCCCATTGTTATATATCGTTTAGCTTTCCTCTGGCAAACTTTCACGAAACTTGTTCATCACTAATGGTTGCCATAGTGATTGGCTTTATCTTCAAAGCTTTTTCAAGCTATTCGGTTATACCTCTAAAACCCAAATGTATTCCTATATATTCTGCAGATTTAGATGCGAGAGAACGCGACAAACGATTCTCTAGTATAATATCTAATGTTGGGCTCAAATATTCTTTACTGCTAATGTTATCTCTCTTTTTTAAAATAATTTTTTCCTTACTCTTTATGTGAAACAAAAATAATTTTTGTTCCCACTGTCATCAGAATTTATTCGGTGATTTAATTACATTGTGATAAAAATATAATGGAAAGATTCAAAACCAATAAAATAAAATATAGTTTTTACGATTTAACACAATAATATTAATAATGCAATTTGTTAGTCATTGTGATCAGTTTGTTATCGCATTAATTATCATTAGTGTTACAATTTTATTGAATCAAACAGTTATTATCGGTATTAATAGTAGCGTCAGTGGTAGTGTTACAGCACTGGAATGGTCACACACCACTCCGCTGTATAACACGGTTGTATCAAACGCTGCGTTACGTTCTTCGCATTTATATCTGGAATCGCATCCACAATCTGAATCACAAGCTGCGGCGTCTGATGTATTGCCGCGTTCCAGTGGATTGTGGACGCCATACGATCAGATATACGATTGGGATGACAGTGTTAAGTCGACGTTTAAAATTCTAGAGAAGTACAACACTAGCGCTGTATTGTATTTAATAGAATTGACGCACAATTTCTCGCGCGATAGCTATGCTAAGTGTTCGCGAACCTCTTTATTATTGCTTAACTATAGAGTGAATGTTAACGTATCCTATAATTCGTTTAAACCACAAACACTGACTGCAGTGAAAACGGCAAACTTATTGACAAATTTATTTACGCCACACCAGCGCGAACCGCAGCCGTTGTCGCTGTCGTTGTCTGCCAATCAATCGCTGCTTCCATTAAAAAAGGATTTTTTCAAGTCATTACTGAGTTCTAATATACAAAGCGATCCATTCATATACGCCAGTGGTATCTCTTTCGCTGGCAATGATAATAACCATTTCGCTCCATTTGTTTATCAAAACTCTACGAACGGCAATGCCATAAACATTGTGTATCGAGATTTAGCCGACTCTTTATATGCAACTAATGCCACTCTTAACTCAAAAAGAGATAATTATTCTTTAAGTGGCGACTGGTTTTGGAGGTTCGCCGCAACCAATTATACCTCGCTTTTATCTAAATGGCAGCACAAATCCGAGTACGCATTAGTGAATGATAGCGACGGTGTTTGGACACAACCATATTTAGATTGTGGACTTACTAATACGTGGCTTCAAACTTATTTAGTGCCTTTTTATGGTTCAACCAATACCAGGTTCACTCAAAATATGTTCAAGTAATCTTTTACTTTAGTCATTCTAGTTTTTTGTTGTGTTTTTTAGATTCAATTTTTATAATTACATTATTATTATTTAATTTATGCGATTATTTTTGTTTTTTATGGAATATTAATTATTGACAATTATATAATTTAACATTTTGTTCACATTTCTTCTCTAACGATAAGTTAGTCATTAAAGCTTTTTTAATTTGATGGAAATACGAGGAAGCTTTGCATGCATTACAACAAATAACGATTTTCCTCAATTACGCCGCAATTTGCGCAATAATTATAATAGTTTTATGGAAATATATAACTTATAGATAGATATGCATGAATGTCAGAAAACATGTTAAAACACGTTTCCATTCACTTTATATAATGAGTTGTGTTAGACATTATTAATTTAAATGTAATCCATATTTTTCTTTATAATATTTTTAACGTGCTTTTAATAAGTAATAAACCATTACATAGGCTTTTAGGTATTAAATGAAGTAATTAGTGCTTAGTTTTAAGAACTAAAGTATTAAATGAACTTAAGACATATTTTTCGCGATAAACCCCAATCTCAACTTGTTTTATATTATTTTTTATTTTTTACTTAACACGCCTGTATTCAGTATATTTCTTAAATCGAACCTTAAACAAAATTGTGTAAACAAGTTATTATTAGAAACATACTTGGATTCTGAATAACTCGAATTTTTTTAAACAAAAAAAGTAAAAAGCAAAAAAGCAATGTATAAAATAGTGTTAAATGCTTTTTATATTTAATTAATTTCAATCAATCGGTACACATTAAAAAATTTTCCTACCCTTCGAAAATTGCATATTCAAATAGCATCTAACTTTTAGCCAAAAATATTGGTGCTTTTCCAACATTTTATGCTGAGCTTACGTCAAAACCGACTCGAAAAGAATGAGCACATGCTTATCACTATTCCATAAGTCAGAAGAAAATTGAAGAAAAACTGAAACTATGAATAGTTACAACTTTATTTACTATACAGCCAGTTATTATGAATCCTTTGTGAATTGATTGTAATGTATTAGATAATAGTAGAGCCACCATATCATAAATAAAACGCAACGTTTCGGTATCTCTATATTGTCTCCTTTTTTTCATTCCTAAGAAATGGAAAAAAATAAAAAGAGAAGATAGAAGGAAGCGATAACTTGTATTGTAAATCGACTGTTATTATAGACATTTTATTGGTTAATGATTCTGCGAGAATTACCAATATTGTAAAAAAAAAGTGTCACATAAGTCTGGATTCTATTTATATATAGACACACTGGTATATCGCATATTATATAAATAAACATACTGTTATTACCACTCTTAACAATTTTATAACTTTAAATAGACAACACTAAAAACAATTATAAATCAAGTTTACTTCTCATATTTTATTGAGCGCAGCTAAAGAGGCAGTGTATTGGCACCATTAAAATTAATTGTTTATATCGCTATTATTTATTGTCTATTGTCTAAAGTTTCCAATTCAGAAACGACTTTCCAACACTCACTCTTTAAAAAAGGCAGTTAAACAAAAGCGCACTTACGAGCATAGACTTAATTTTTTGAAACATTATCACAGTCACTAAAAAGTTTCTGATTTAGACTCTTTCATAGAAGTTACTCACTGAACCTTTCGGTTCAGTTTGGTTTTGTCAAATTGACGCTAATCGCTCGCAATCTCGCATTTTATGTTCGTGTTGTATAATAGCCATATAAAATTTGATAAATTATCGCATTAAAATAGTTTAGCCAACATAAACATTAATTTAATTAATTATATTTTAAACTAATATATAAAACCCGATATTCTTTAATAAATACATGAGCTTTAAGTTTCCCGTAAAATTATTATAGAATTTTTTTTCTTACATATAATAAAAATTTGCGCGTTAATAACAACCTACGCTTTTGTACAGAAAGTTTATAGTTTAGCTTTTATTGGATAATTTTATTATACAAATTACATTATATATATTAAAACTACTGTAGTCTCACTTTAACTTCTATTGTGCACAAATACATAATTAACTTTTATTTGTCGACCATCACTAAGCAACTATATTTTTAAAAGTTACTCTAAATTAAAAGGGATTACGCGAACAAATCTCTATCCCGCGAAAACAAAATAAAATATAAATCTAGCTCTAATAATAGAAATAAATTCAGTAATCGTTGAAATTGTTGTTGAAATGGATAAAATCTCAAATGAGAATTTTAATCATTGTTGTGATGGATTTTCTGGTGTAAATAAATACGAGCTCTGAAAGTCCTCTGGAGGATACTCACAACACAAATAAAAGCGCACTCGAAAGCTGTAGCATTTTTTCTTATTGCTCTGCGCTATTCTAGTCGCTGATAATATTTATCGCGCATTAAACTAAAAGTTGACTCGAGACTTGAGTGATTAAAGAAGTTAGATATTGAAAAAATAAATAACATTCTAAAATATATGAAATGGGTATAAACGCTGTATATTTCGATGGCTCGAATCCATTTTTAGTTCATATATCAGTATAAAATATTCAAAAGAAAACTATTCGTTCTTAAAATTCAATTTGTTAACCACATTTGTGATAAAAAAATTAAAGTTTTCCTATTCAATAACATTTCAATAAAAAGCCTTAAATTCTATCTCATAAGAATATGCCGGAAGGACAGGAATGTGTGGGGTAAGTGAAAGCCTACACCAGTCCGAAATATAGTAATGTATTTAAAAAATTTATAAAAAATTCTAATCAGTTTTTTTGAAAATGTGAAGAAATCCATTGATTTCTTGTATCCCCACCTAAATTTAGAAATTTTTCATTAAGCTATATTACTAATGAACAGAATTAAATACCGGTACATAGCCCGGCAAATTTTGTAGGTTACGGTAAAATTGTGCCATTTTATTCATACTTGTCTTTGTCTAAAAAAATTTAGATAAATTTGGTCACAAAGGTATTTCTGAATTTAGTGAATAAAAGCTTCGGTTTGACGAATAAATTGCGAACAAAAGCTTCAGTTTGACTAATAAATTGTGAACAATTTTGTTTTTATACGGAACCCTAATGAAACTCGGAAAGATACTACCAGAATCAATTTTGAACATAAGTTTTCAGTTGTTAGTTACTAATTCAATATGAGTGAATAAAAGCGCAGTTTTTATTTATGAACATTTATTACCAGTAACCGCTAAATCATGATAAATTACTTGCTCTATTCAGTTCGCATTATATAATTTATTGAGTGAAATTGCAAATATAAGCTTAATCCAACCAAACATACGCTTTAGTTTTAAATTATGATTAATTTTTAATGAAATGGGAAAAATATCGTAGAAAATCGAATATTTAATAATTATGTTATACTTTTTAATCAAATGAATTAAATCAAAATGATCATATGATTACATTAATTATTTTAGTAACATTTAAAATATTAATTGTTTGTGGAATTACTTAAATATGGGCAGCAATTCTTTCATTTTAAGTAAATTTCAGATAACCTTTGAAGGAAGTTTATTTTGAAATTTAAATGGTGTTTAAAAATTTAATGCATTTCATAATCTTTAGATTGTATTCTATTTTATTTTGCATTTAGCTTTTAGCAATTCAAATTCTATTTTATCGATTTAATTTTATAAACTCTCACATGTGTGTGTGTGTGTCTGCGTGTGTTAGTGAGTGAGGCATAGAGAAAATTTAGGTAGAAATTATTGTTGCGTACAATTACAGATAAAACTTACTTCTTTCTTTTCATATAAACTTCTAACTGTATATACAGTAATATTTCAAAATTTTCTTCAAATTCTAATATATGTTCCTAACAATTTTGTTGATTTCTTCTTATATTGCATAATAAAATTTTTCACGAAATAAAGTGGTAATAAATAACTTGAGGGTTAGCCCAGAGGTAATCCAAGTGTAGTAAATTAAATTTTATGGCAAGAAAAATTTCTTTGTAATTCACAGATTTTGTTTAAATAGTTTTACTTATATAAGTTAAATATTTTCCTTATATAACTTATTTCTCGAATTTGTTATATAATGTAATAAACAAAATTGAAAGTTAAATGAGATTATTTATTAAAGGTTATTTTTTAGAGTTACTTCTATTCTAACGCCTGAGCTCAACTGAACGAGATTCGAATTCTTAATAATTGTCGAAATAAAAATATATATTCCTCACTGCTATGTCAACTTTTATCCTCAATTTCAGTTTATATGATATTTAATCTTTTGCTGAATAGAAATAATTAGATAACATAAAAATATCGACTCAAGTAAGTAATCAAAAACCAGACTCTATACTAACTTATAGCAGAAAAAAATGTAACGCTGAGCTGACTTCTACAGTACAGTAATATTCTTTATTAGTTCCATAAATATTAATCGCCTTTTTTCAAAATAATTCTTTTTATTATTTGCTACACAAAAATTAATCTTAGTTAGAAAACTTTTTTGAAGTGATTTTTATTTAATTTTTATTCTTTCTAAGTCCTCTTTGGAAGTATAATAATATGTATTTTAGCTCACTTTGTTTTTATCCAGTCTAGTAATTGGATTTGAAAATTGACAAAACCTTAATGTTGACTCTCGCCTATTTGCGTCTATGAATGCTCATAAAAACAATTTATGATGTTATGTGTTAGAGAGCAGAATACATGTTTTAAAAACTATCTCTGAATTACAATATTTTTTTCCAATGTTTTTAAAATAAATATTTCTTGGAATGACTGTTTATAAGAAAAGTAGATTCTATAAAAATTAAAAAAGAAATAAAAAGTATTTTAAGGATCTAAAATCAATAATTCTTATCTTTATTGCCACACACATATATGTTTAGCATTTTGAATTTAATTAATCTTAGAATCAAACTTAACTAAGTTTGAATTTATAGTTCACCATATATTTAAAATTTATTACAAAAATACGCTGGATAATCAGTAAATATTAAATTTTATTGTTATACAGTCGAGTAAAAAGAATCAAACATTAATATACTCTGATGTTAATTCATTTACTCATTCGTTGTTTGTTTAGCTTAACTATCAGTTACTATCCATCAGTTCAAAACCCATAATCTAACTCCAAATCAGTATTTATTCGTTGCAAAATTCAGTTAGAATTTTACTTTATAAAACGCAAACATACGTTATAAATTGTTAACCACACTAAAGATAGTTACGATTTTTGAATCGTTCCAATCATATGCCAGAAATTTCGGACAAAACTTCATTTTGCCTGAAACTATAAATAAACAGCAGAATCGAATCACTTTTTAGCAGTACGGAAGTAATATTCCATTATGTGCCTATATTTCTAAATAGTTATATTTTAGCATAGTCTATGCATCAGCAGTTTAGTAAATAATTTACTTAGTTTCTAATCCATTAAACATAGTGATTTGGGTATATCTCTATTTGCTTATAGTTGCTATCCTTTTATACCCGTTTCTATTACCTCATATACTTCGACATTTCATACCTTCATATGATAAAATAAAACTTGGTTTATGGTTTAATATTTAAGAAATTTAAGCTGGAATATCTACGACGGGAGCGGTTTGGTGTCTTCACAGTTTTTTTATTTGTTTTAGTTTATCGCTGAAACGAGTACATTATTGTACTTGTGTTCGATAAAACCTTAAGGATGTATCATTTTTCTGCACTAAAAGCAAACGCAAACTACGCAAACCATAATTTAAAAATTCGACACTGTTCAGGATTTGTAAATCTCAGCGTTGAAGAAATGTCTGGTGAAAACGAGTTCCCTAATACCCTATTATTTTGGTTATAATTTAAATGATAAGTTTTAATAGCTGACCATAATAGAACTTTTGACCTGTGGGTTATTATGTCATAAGCCAAGTCTTCTTCTATAATATATATAATATAATATTTATAATATAGTTACTTGGTTTATAAATTTAATTTAAATATTCAAACCAACAAAATAATTATTTAAATTTTTGCTAATAAATGTTATTAATTATAAATATACCATAAAGGTAAAAAACAATTATAAATCTCATTTATTTTTGGCTATTTTTAGCTCACTTTCTCAGAGAGAAGGCGAACTTATGATTTGAAACTGACCGGATATGTGTCTGACAGTCTGTGTGTTCGCACTAACGCGACCACTGAATTTAGCACGTCTTTTATATTCGTTAAATTTGACATTTAAGAAAACTGTAGACTAAATATTAATTAAAGTAATTTTTAAATAAAAATGTTAGCTTAGATCAAACTATAAGAAAGGGGGGTCTCTATGAATGTTTTACAATTTCAATACTTTTATTCAAATCTTAATTTAATCCATTTTTAAGTTTATCTGTCGAAGAGAGTTGTGAAAAATATTAATTTATAATTTAAACACATTTTAATTTCTTTAAAACTTAAGCAATCTTTTTAATTCCAGTGATTCTTTCCAGAAGAAAAGGGAAAATTGAAAAGTGAAAGCTTAATTTAAATTTAAAGCTAAAAATAAAAAATTTTAAGGCTTTTCAATTAGAATTGCAGTACAGTTACTTGGAATAGCTGCGAACCGCTAATACCATATAATAGTTTTATCTCTAAAACTCTGGTGATTGCAAAACAGAATTAAGTTATGCATCTTTGCATCCATTTAATTTAATTCATATTCTTTGTAAGTTACAACTAAGTTTTTTCTTTTGCTTTTTTTCCTTTTCTTTTGATTAATAATAAGTTAAACTAACATTTTGGTTCTTTACATATGTAATAAGCAGTTACTCTATGTTAGTGCTCTGCTTAGCATTCCATCGATTGTAAATAATTTGTATAACACATACACACATATACCGTATATATTATAAGGATGTATACGGATAACTGTATATATTATATATTTAGCACATAAATCAATATATTTTCAGCGATTTTGATAAAATATTAAAAGTAATATTAGAGTATAAACTCGCATACATTAAAGTATTAGCATTACTGCCCTTCAATTATTCCTTAAAAACTGACAGATAAATTCCAGTACAATAGAGATTACATCGAATATCCATTTTATCATTCCTGTGCTATATATAAAAGATTATAACTTTAGCATTAAGTTTTTTGACATTATTCTCTAATAGAATGAGTGAGAGTGTGAGTGAGTGAGTGAGTGCGAGAGAGAGAGAGACTCTTGTTTGTGAAGTGAAAACGATGTACAGTATTAAGTGAATCCGTACACAGTTTTTATCGAAGTCTATAGATTTGAACGAAGCTATAGCACACATTTATTAGATAGTATTAAGGCATAAAGTTTAATTTATATCGTAGATAACAAACACTCTTAGATTCAAACTAAATAGATTACCAGAAATTTATTATAAATGTTATTTTAAAAAATTGAGGCGTATAAGTTGTTAACTGGATAATTCAATCGATTTTCAAAAATTGACGGAAAATTTTTATAAATTAGAATTTACAATTCAGGATAATTCATTGAAAGAAACGGACAAACATGTTTTGTGTAAAATAATACTATAAATTATAAATTCTATGTTAAAATCAAAAATTCTTTATTATGCATATAATACCATATGTCATTACAATAGTTATATCACTGTAAACAGTATAATTAATAATTATCGTATTTTAAATACACAATTATATTGCAATACTTTTTTAATAAAAATAATTTAATATAAAATATAATAATCTATATATTTTTTGGGATTCTTCAAATAATTTAGGTGTTTATTCAGAGTTTTAGTTATAAACTTTCAGTCGCCAAACCTTTCAGTTTTGTTCGTGGTTTGTAAACAGACAAGAAAACGGTTATTATATAAAGTATAAGAGTTTTTATCAGTGTTCACAAATAAAAACACTTCATAACTCTTATAACTTATTCGCATGTAAGCCATTGCCGTTGAATTGATTCTACTGTACAGTGCGCTCCAAATATCTTACTGCTAGTGTTTAATGCGAGTTATATCGTAATGTATGCTATTATAGAGAATATTCCAAAAATATTTAGCGTATTATTAATTATAATTAAATATTAATTAAAGCGATGCAGAGTTTTTTATTTCAACGTTTTTTTCATAATATGGAAGTGTTTTCGTGCGAATATTTTAGATGATTATGAGATAATGATGAAAATAATTCAATTTTCCTACATTTTGACCCCCACAACAGCATTGGGGATGTTGTCAAGAGAAACTAAACATTTTCTAATTTGTTTTGATGTTATCCGTTGGAAATTTTGAATTATTATGAAACATAACTGCACTTGGATTGTTTGAATTGCTTTTGGAATTTCCAAAAGTGGATATTCTGAATGCTTAATTTTATACATGCTAAATGATTCTGTGGTTCTGTGTTTAATATGTTTTAATCTACTTAATAATAATTAATAATAATACTTTATTAATTTTTAATTATTTTGGTTAGATTTTAGATAATAAAAATTCTAAAAAAAACAAAGTTTTTTATTCAAATGTGAAATATATTTAAATTTTAAAAATTTTAATTTAAAATCCAAAGTATGTCAACTAATTTAAAAGTTTAAAAATTGATTTTTAGCTCACTTTTTGTAAAAAAGGCGAGCTTATGGATTTGACTATGTCCGTCCGTCTGTATGTTCGCAGTCTAATACTAATTTTGGGATTCACGGGAACGAGGTTATTGGGATTCTGGATAAAGATAGGGACAGGTTTGTGACAGGGAACTGTTGTGCAAACAATTAATAATATAAGAAAGGTTACGGTAAAACATTTTAATTAACTTATTAAAAGTGAGCTCTCTATGAATGTGTCGTACTTGTTTGTAATATATTGTAGTTAACTAAAACAATGCCAAATCTTATAACGTTTCAAAGTACCAGAAATCAAATAGAATCCTAACTGATCCGCTCAAGCCTACCAAAATCACCTCACAATAAAACGCCTCTGACACAAATCGATGTCTTTATTTATTGGAGAGTTAGAGAAGCGAGGTTTTATTACTAGGTTTATATTGCTAAAAATTAAACATTAAGTGGGAATGGGCTAAAATCCTCTTTTTGAATAACGATATTGAATTTTAGGCGAGTCTTTTATCGTTGCTCGAGTGCTCACAAATGCTGAAATTGTGGTTTTTATAAATATCATACGTTACTTTTTGATGCATTATGGTTTTAAGAATAAACAGTGTGAGAAAGTGTAAATATGTTAAGCCTTTTGTACTTTAACCAACGCTCACCAATTAATTCTAAACATTTATCATCAAATCGATTAAAACATCGTACAAATGAATCGACTATCGAACAATATTTCAGCTCTTCCTTGCGGTGAAATCTCGAAACCAGAAAAGTAATAAATTGTTTTTATTATAAATACACAAAGCCTTATAAGTTACCAAAAAACATTTTTATCAATAATTTGAATCTTATCAAGAATTATTTTTAATAGTAATATTGTCAAAAATTGTTTAAAACTATCGTTATAACCTTATTCCAGTTTTACCAAAAAACACGTAACTCTAAGTTCTCGATTAGATTGTGTTCTAAGAAATGCGAATGCTTGCTCTTTTTACTATGATTACGAGTATAAGTTCATCTCATTGCGAACACAATCAACTAATTTATATTTTGAGCTGAATTCTGAGAGCGTACTGTCTATTCAGCTTATTTAGTATCAAATGATTGTAATCAAATGCTGAGTAAATATTGTAATTTTTGGAATAAAAGTTCGATGCATTATATGTTAAATTTATTTTTTTTATTGATTCCTCAATCAGTTTGACCCATAAAAAACAATTATTTTCATTTAGTATTACTGCTATTGATTTTAATTGAATTACGAGTTAGTTTTCTAAGATATAAATGTTGCGATCACTAAGTCGTGAGTGAGAACAAAAATTTGCTTAATGTTATATTTATCAGAATATTGTGAACTAACTATACAGATTTTCTTACTTTATCTCGAGCTAATTGCAATTTTTAATTCTTAGAGTATTATTGTATGTAGTTTTACAGTTTGTCAAATCTTGGACTATTGATTCTAGTAATCAATATCAACGTAAAGTTTGGTAATTTTTTATTTTTTGGCTAATTGATAAAATACTTTTTAAATTAACTCGAATTCTTCCTGAAAATATTCTACCAAATTTAGTAATTTTAAAAAATCTTAATCTTGAAGTTTTCATAGCAAGTTATAGTGTATTCAAATCAAAACAGAAATATTTTTGAATTATCCTTACATGAGTAAAAAATTATTAAAAAAGTGTTAAAATATTAATATAAAAATACTTTTTTATTCGCTCTCTCTATATGTCTGCAAACCGGTTTATACTGTTACAGTATTAGTTTTGTGTATTGTTGTACAATTTCTGTATGCAAAGCTGTTAAAACTGGCTTTTAGTATTGTTGTACAATGATTTACACTTCAATAATTCAATTAATTAAACAAATATTCTTGAAAGTATTGTTGAAATTTTTAACGGGAATATCAATAACTATATTCTTTGTCACATTCTCCTATAATACTTAATCTTATAATGTTTTCACAGATTTTACCAAGCAATATCTGCAAAGACTGTGTGATATGAAACTTGACATAATTAATTGATTAATTTTTTTGTGTGTTAATTTTGCACATTAATAACAAACACTAAAAAATAAGTTAAATATTCACGGGTGTGCTTATAAAATATAATAAAATAAAATGCATACAATCAATAAAAACATAAGTTTTTCAATAATATTTAGCTTTGATGGGGTTAATTTAACGAAAAGTTTACCACAAGCTAATTCTATGTTTGTTACGTTTTTAGACTCGAAAATTTTTATTTATCTTTCACCAGATTAATAAAACTTTTAAAAGCCCTATGCAGCTCGACTGTGTCGACACATAATATTGTTTTCTTCACTTTGTTTTCTTAAAAAATTTAAGGCCCGATTCCGATAAACATCCACGTTGTGACCCAAAAAAAATGGCACTTGATTCAAAACTCTAGTACATACTATATTGAAGGTTCTAAATTTAAACAGGGATTAGATTTTGAAAACATTAGAATTAGATTTTTCATCACTTTAATCAGCAGTAATTAAGTATTTATATCGCATATCATTTAACTTTTCATTAGCTAAATTAAAATCGAGCTTTCAAATACAAATAAACATTTTAAATTCTACTGATTAGATAACATGGTCATTTAAACCATATGTTATTCTTTAGTCATACTAAAGAGAATCATAAATTAAATGCATTTCAAGTCAGTTATATTATTATAGTATGTTAGCAAACAGTCGAAAGAAGCTGTTAATGAGCTGTGCCATACAAATAAATCATCACGAACCGTATTTTCCCAATTATTATGCTTAGCCTTTTTCAAAACAAGACATTTCGGCTAATAAATCCTATTTAGAAGTGTGTGCTGAATTTTCAATTTTCCACCTATTTTCATAGTTTCACCTTTAAAATTAAGATAAGCAATCATAATAATTGTGAAAATATAAAATAAAAATCTCTTTATTTTTACGATGTTTCATAAAAATTTTAAGCTGCACTAAATAAAATAAAATAAAAATAAATCTTAAAATAGATCGCACTCTTTTTTAATTTAGTTAATTAACTTATAATCGTACGTTTATGACTCGATTTATTATTTAATACTTCACTGTTACAAACTAACAAAAGAGAAAAACTCTAGCATTAACACGAAAATGGCTTTCTTTTGTTATTGCAAGAAAGTGCGTGACAAAAGGATATTTATAAAAATCCATAAAATCAATTTTGTTAAAAAACAAAAAGTGAGCTGCAAATCATTTTTGGCATAACTTTACCAATAAATAACAACTATGATGATTGTATAATTGAAAAAATTTATAAATAGTCTATATATGAATTTATAATTATATATTAGCTTAAAAATTATGAGATTTCAATTTATTTAATTAATTCTAAAAATATTCTTTTGACATTTAAACAAAAAATTGTATTACTTTTCCTTTGTTATACTAACTTTATTTTTTATGGCATTATGCAAAAAGTGGTATTATTTTCTCAGTGGTAAAAAATGGAAAATATATTAATTAATACCAATATAAATAAGGCTTGTAAAACTGTTATTGAATTTTAACATTTCAATTTGATTAAATTAACAACATTTTTGAAATTGAAAAAAGCGATTTGCTGTAAAAAATATAAAACTCCGTAATTTACTTCAGGGAATTAAGAGACACATAAAATTGAACTTTACGTCTGAACTCTATCTATATTGGAAAAAAACTCGAAAGTTTAAGAATTGTGTGGAAATAATTAGAAATACTCTTTGATTTAAGCTGCTTTCAGAATATTTTCAAGTTACAGCTCTATTGATTTTTTTTGTATACAGTAGTTCGGTTTGGATTCATTTTTTCGTTTTCAGATTATGTATTAAAAAGTGTAAATACAGTATTAGATGAAGTTATAAAGCATGTCTAGAATAATCCGCAAAAATAGGTATTTAAATATTTAACTTGTTTCGTAATTTTTTTTTGCGCATAGGTTTTTGCGTTTAGAGTGTAAATGTTGAACTTATTGATCGAATTTTTTTTTACTTTATTAGACACAAATAGAGAACAAATATTCGCGAAGACTTTGTACTGATTTTGTACTGAAATGAATTTTCTTAACTTCACCTATAATTGGCTTAACTTTGAACCAAAATAAATAATAATTATATTTTATTTTTCTTTTACCTTATTCTTTTAAAACTTAAAAATAAATGAAACATATTTTTAAACTGTCAAACTGAACTTCTCATTACCGACATATCGACATATTTATCTTAATATGATTAATACACAGTAATATATTCGATAAAATAAAACTTTCGATATTATTTTTCAGAAATTATCTTCTCGTATTCTGATGTTATTTCAAATTATTCTTTAAGGCAAAAAGACTTTTCTCTGAAGAATTTTTCAGACATTTGATTGTAATATTCAAAAACATGTTTTTTGAGCATACATTATTTTGTCATATCATAAATAAAAGTTTATAACGCTATAAAAATGAAATATATATTTAATATAATTGTAAAAAAATGTATAGAATTTATTCCATAGATTTGTCAAAAAACGTTTTTTTTGTTTAGTTAAATTCATTCAACTCGTTTTTCATATCACATAAAATTACGATTCTTTCGGAATTCTAATTTAGGCTCAATTCATAAGTATTTATGTGACTTCAAAGCGTCATTTCATTACTTTTATTTATTTTTTTGTCTGATTAAGTTGGAAGGGTATACTATAAGTAGAGTAATTTACCGAAAGGAAACTTGAAAATTGTTATCGACTCTAAAGCGTACAACTCGCTCATTACCAGATATGAGACTTTTTCCAAAATTACTTTCATTACTCATACAGTAATTGATTGTATGCATATTTTATCTCAAACAAAAATAAATTATATACATATATGCTTGATATTTTGAATTTTCTAATCATTTTGTTCCTATCAAATCTTTTTTAACGCGATTTTAATTTATAATTTAATTTATATTTCAATTTAATAATATTAAAGCCGAAATTGTGTCCAATTTGCGATTCTAGAGTAATGCGATATATTCTATGATGAGATTATACATACAGATGTTAAGGAAAAAAGGATTTGTTCTTTACATTTATTAATAAAATAGATTGAAAGATCAAATTCAATCGGGATTTTGTTTTCACGACGTAATAATGTTGTATTTTGAAAGCAAATTCTTCTAATGACACACTGACTTCATTCTAACTTATAAAAGAGTGATTAGTTTTTCTCGTAAGTTTACTTTACTGCTATTACCTTTCACTAACATAATTGTGTGCAACGCATTATACGTTCGGTATACAGTACTGCTGCAGCAGTTAGTATATCGACTACCACTGACTTCGCTAAATAAAAACTTACTTAATTAACTTAGTGTTTGTTCATAAGTATGACATTAATTTATAGCTTAAATAATAATCAATTGATTTGATGGGTGGGTATTTTGGGCAAAGAAATCAATTTACGTGAAAACATTTTTAAAAGGTTTTCTATTAATATTAACAATTGAGTATAAATATTAATCATTTGATTTGAATAAACTGCTGATAACATTAAATGTATAGAGCAATAGTAACTGTGCTGTATTAGCATTTTGTGCGATAGAATATTCTTACAGTAAGATATTTAATGCATATAAAGTTATTTAGCTTAAAAGCTTAAGTTATTGAGAGCTTATAACATTAGATTCGTTAAGTTGTAATAGCATTGGAAGAAAAGCATTATTATGGATGCAATGAGATTTGCATTACTCTGGTCTCCTTCCAAGACCTCACTTATCTAACGTTTCTTAACCTCAACTAATGATCCAAACAGAAAATTTTCATCATTGTCATATAAATATTCTTGTTTGTTGTTTGAAAAGTTAATAGTAAGCACCAGATTAGTTATAATGGCATTTATCTCAATTATAGTTATCGTTCTTTGTTACACAACGCTATTTTCAAAATAGAAACAATTAATTTCTGCTGAACATAGAAGAGACGTTTTATGTCTCAAGTTTTGATAATATTTAAACTCAAAACTAAACATAAATCATGGAAAGAAAAGAAAAGATTTATGCTGATATTGATTGTAGACATCATATTCAAAACTGTCATATGACTCAAAAAAGAAATACAAGTACAGAACCGAATCGAGTCTCAAAACATAGTATAAAGTCGAGAAAAAAAATCAAATTTCACTTTTTATTTATGATTTGACAGCTATAAAGAGATTTAAAATTTATAGTTTTGCTGCTTAAAGTTAAATAAAATATTCGGCGGAATTCTAATATATTCTATTGCATATTTACGAGTTAGTTTCAAACAAATGCAAAGAAAATGTAACCGTTAAACAGTCGAAAATGTAGTCAAACTGTAGTGAAACTTTCAGTTTGAATGAGAGTTTTTCAACTAATATTTTATACGAATAACATTTTCAATTTAAAAAGTGCTTTTATATTCTATATGCTCTATAAAATTTACGTTTCTTGTGTTATAACTGTATATATATAACTATATAGTTAACTTGCTATTGTTTTTCTTCTAAAACTTTTAAAAAAATAAAGTCTAACTATGACTGAATTAATGAATAAATAATTTTAATGTGTAAAGCCTTTAAACTAATGAAAAATAGTTTGTTTTGTACAATACAAGTAAGATAAACTGTATTATACAAATTTAGTATACATTAAACAGTATAGAATATTGAATTGGATATATACACAAACAAAAAGTTTATTCCCCTTCAGATTTTTGAAATATTATATCCAATATAATATTTTTTTAAAAATAAGCCAAATAAAAGCATACTATCTAGGCTTTCATATAAAATCAATATTTTAGTGGATTAAAATGCAAAGCCTAATTATCTCTTTTTTCACTTAATATATTGTTCGCTAACTAAATTTCATTAATTTTTGGAAACTTATTAAAGTTACCGAAAAATGTACTGTAAAGAATTGATTTAATAATAAAACAAGAACGATACATTCATAGCGAGCTCACTTTTAATTGGTATTTGTATGTAATGTCACAAAATTAGTTATTGAGTCAAGATGGCAAAATGACAAATACCTTTATTGTTATTAGTAATAAGAGAAATCCCTTTAAATACTGCGGACACACAGACGGACAGACGGACAGTGTCAAAAGCATAAGCTCTACTTTTTTTTATAAAAGTGAGCTAAAAATTACTAAAATCCTCTAAACTGTTATCATTATCAATCAAACTCAATCATTATTTGTAGAACATAGTTATTATTATTAATTGTTATAAAATTTATTTAAAATAATTTTAATGATTTATTTACAATATAAGAATTAACATGAAAAGTAATAATATTTATTGAATTATTTGATAGAGGAGTTGTATTCATAAGCGTAAATCTTCGTACGATAGACATAAACCAATGCGCACAACACGAGAACGAGTCGCTATTCGCAGGAACGCACAAATGTCCACTCGAGTCTCAGGTATATTTTTAAATCATTTTTCATTTATTGCCATTCATTCTATCATTAATTTGATTGCACTTAGTGTCTGCCAATTAAAGGAAAAGGCTTTCGAAGAGGTGCTTATAAGTGTCAGTGTAATGAAGGCTTTTATATTCCTAACAAAAATAAAACAAATACAAGTAGTGATAAATTGTTCAGTCAACTAAATACTAATTACTTTTCCGGTAAGTATTTATTTAAAATCGGGTTAATTCGCTAAGTATTTAATTTATTCAATCGAATATTTGCTTCTCGGCTTATATTTATATAACTGTTAATTCCAAAAAATAACACTTAAAAACTTTTTGGCACAAATTTTTAAACATTGAGTAGAATATGAAGTAACGTAAATATAGTAATTGAAATTTTTAATTTGTATTTGCGTTCACAATCGTTAAAATTATGTAGAATTCTCGATAAAGAAATGCTTCTGCCATACTTAGTTTATTTTACTAGTCGAATGTGTTTTGTTTTTTCGTCCAAAATAATCCAAAATTATTGGATGCTGCAGATGATAGCTAATAGAGCGTTGTTAAAATTTTAAGCTAAAATAATCTAAAATGCACTAAATTGTTAAGTATCCTCTTATGGAAAGATTTATAATTAAATAAGACTTAAACGATTAAGAAGATTACTAGAAAAATTCAAAAATAATTGCCGTTTAAAGTTTTAGAATCCTTCACATTTATTCTGCTTACCTTTGAAAGTTTAAAAAATAAAATAAAATTTTTCATTTACTTCAGAAAACTCTCGAAAATTATATTTTCGATACTCAGTAAAAAACTTAACAATTTGTTATAATAATCTATGGCACAAATTTAAGATTTTTTACCCCAGAAGACCCAAAATATCCGATTCCTGATTATTCCAAGTATGAAAACAAAAATAAAGACATTATACAGAATATACTGTATATACGAATATTTGAAATGTATTTATAAGCAAAATTTTAAAAATTTTAGTTTATAGATCCTATGAATTTCCATTTTTAATCTTAAAAGTCTCAGGAGCTATTAAAATCAAGCATTTAACTTAAATTGTAGCGAAATGCAAATGAATAAAAGCGAATAAAATTCAACTTTTAACGCATGCACGATCTATTTTAATATCTAATTTATTTGGTATGCTATCAAATAGAATAAAATGATTTTTTAACACATTTGAATTTGTGCTTTACTTCTTAATTCATATGCAAATGTGCCACACTTGCATGCTTATTGACAAATTAGTAGTTAAATCCCGATTCTAATATTCGAAAAAATTAGAAACAGTTTAAAGTTTTCATGTTTTATGCATATTATGGCTTTTACTCTGTTCTGCCTTTTGATTTTGTAGTTTTTTAAAATGTAAACAGAGCTAGTGAATTATTTTTCAACTTTTAACTGGTTTTAACCACCACAAAAACTTAGTGCATAAGCGGTTAAAACAAGCATTTCATATAAACAAGTAAAAATCGCTTAAGTAGTTGCTAAAAACTACTAAAACTATGCAAAATTAACAAAAAAGGACAGATTTTTATAGTTTATGCTTAAACCCCCTCTCAGAAGTGATGAAAAACGATCATTTTTATGACTTTATGCAAAATTGAGCATTTTGAGAGGGGGACTATACCCAACTTAGTTAATTATTTGAGCATAAATTTTATGCTAATATCTATAGCTACAAAATTTTTATTAATTTTAAAACTATTCTTAAAATCTTATGCGATTAACCAAATATTTTAATTTTAAAAATCAAAATTAAACACATTGTTATGAATAGGTGCAATGATTGAAGAGTCGTTTATTGTGTCATTGGCAGAAAATAATACCGAATTAGTTTACAATCCGAAGAATTTTGTTTGCATCCCATGCCAGTCTGGCTGCAAATTATGTAATGATGGTTCGCCTTGCTTTGTACAGTTTAATATATTTTTGCGAGCTATTGCTTTGGGAATGCAAAGTTTTTGCGCAACCATTACATTCATAATAGCGGTGTGTATTTGCAAATTACGGCGTTCTAAGGTATTGAAATTGAATTTTAAAAATTTTAAACTATTTCTTCAACAGTTTCAAAATTATATTGATTTTCATGGATAAATTGTGTTTTTAAAAGAAATAAGAAATTCCAGAATATAATTATGTTACGTTTGCAAAGTTAGCTTATTCTCAAAAATATAACTCGTATGAGAATATTGTTTTTCAACTTTTTCAAAGAAGTTTTCAAATATTCAACTCATAATTTGCTATAATTATGCAAACGCTAATTATTTTTAAAGTACTTTTATAATTAAAAGCTTTTAAAATGAAGGGTTTACTCAAATTTTAATTATGTAATGAAATGATGGGTACAAAAATACGTGCTTAAATGACACTTATACGCACTCCCATCGTCATAATGCACACATCAGCTTTAAAACCTATAATTGTTTACTCAATTACTTAATTAGAAAAAATTTACCTTTGAATTACGTTAATTCTGTCAAAAATAGTCAGCTAAACAAGAACGACACATTCATAGAGAGCTCACTTTTTTGCATGTGCTTATGTAAATAATGATATTAATTCTAAAACCAATGATAGCAAGATTCCAAATCCCTTTATTAATATAAGAAAACTGGAGTACCCCTTTATTAATATAAGATTGCGAACATACGGACTGACAGACATAGTCAAATTCATAAGCTGTCTAATCAAAGTAAGCTAAAAACAAATTCAAAGTAGTGAACAAAAATTTTCAAGAATTCAATGGGTATTTTTGGAGTTATAACGATTAGTTTTCGGTGTTAAAAAATGAAAATTTTTAATTATATGCGCGCAAATAAATAAAATTGTATCAGATATTATTAACCATGCGATAAAAATAAACTGGTAAATTAAAATATTTTTATTAAAAGTAGTCAGAAAAGTATATTATAATAAAATTATTCCATAATTTTGTACTTAATGCAAAACAAACATAGTATATAATTTTATAAACTGAAACTTCTATTATAGCTTTAAGCTATTAATAGATTTTTTCTGTTCGCACATAGTCTGAGTTTTTATAAACTTTTGCATATTTTAAGTTTTATTTGCTCTATTAATTTAACATTTTAAAATATTTAACATTTAATAATTTAACCTAATTGTTGAATTTTATGCTAATATCAGACAATAGCTCAATCGCGATGGATTATGCTTGAAATGATTCTAATCGGTGCTTTTATTCTTTATATAACCGTAAGTATTCGTACAAAATTGCTTCTTATATTGTACAGAATTCGAATAACTTTACTCACTATTTATAATATATTTTTCATGACAATAAAGGTAATAACTCGGTATTTCGAGTCGACCACATTAACCTGTTTTTTGGAGCCATGGTTTCGAGAAATAGGGTTTGCTTTTTGTTATGGTGCTATTGTTATAAAACTTTACCGAATATTTGCCGAATTTCAAACTCGAAAAGCGCATCGCGTATGCGTTCGCGACAAAGACCTGCTAAAATATTTAGCTGGCATTATTCTAGTGGTATTGGGATATATGGCCGCGTGGACAGCACTCGTTCTCGACGGCTTTGACGATATAAGCAATATTAATTGGTTCGATAATGCGGTTTTGGTCAACACTACTTCCAGAACTATTCTCGAGGAAAAGGAGACACTCGATGGCCTCAGATTTATAGTGTGTAAACAACTGTCGTGGGATTATGTAACAGAAATAGGTATTAAGAAATTTCAATTTTTTATTCGTTGTCAAATACAAGAACGCAGAAATCTATTCATACCAATCCATTAGCTGATTATTAATTTAACGAATTGTTATGTTTTCAGGAGAACTAGTGTTTCTATTGACGGGTGTATATATCACTTATTGCATTCGGAACGCAAAAAAAGAAATTTATAGAGAGAAATGGACATTAGCGTGCTCTGTATATCTGGAAACAATAGTTTCGTTCATTACTTATGCATTAAAGCACGGTTTTTGGTCTCACCCTGACATTCATCCCGATTATATATTTTTACTTTACATGATTCGTTGTCAGCTCACTGTGTCTGTAATGCTAATCATTTTGTTTTTCCCCAAAGTAAGACTTAATTTAATGGTTGATCGAATTTTGTTAATATTGATATTCTATTGGATACAGCTATGGTATCACCACAGACCACAAAGATCGGAGCATCACAGGTCTCGTCATTTGTCTTCAGTGGAAGTTCCAGATTCGATCCCAGAAGCGATGAAATTGCATGCCGCTATCTTATCGAATGGGGAACTTGATATCGGAGACATCAATCTCGCGGACATGGATCCTGAGGATATAAGGGTAAATCTAAGCGCATCTTATATAATAAGCTTCTATACAATTACGTATTGCGAAAAAAACGTCTAGAGATTATATAGATATGAATATAATATTGATTGGAGGGAACAATGTTCAAACAAATAGACAATAGCGTAATACTATAGTACTGTAATTCAAACAGCGGTCGAGTAATCGTTAGCTAATAACAAAAATTGATTTTCAATAATCAATTTTAATGCCGAAAGAGTTCTAAATGGGACTAAATAATCATAAATGAAATCGTAATTTTCAGACATATTTTTTATGTCAATCTTGGTTATAATTAAAAGTTTTTTTTGAAGAACTTTTAAATTATTTTATAAGAAAATTTTATGAATTAGTTCATTAGGATTTTATTATAATTCAAAATATAAGCGCATTATGCTTAAAGTAATAAAAATAAATTAATATTTAACTTTAATTGCAGTATTAATAATAAATGCAAAAACTAATTTAAAATTTGCAAAACATTAGTTTATTAAAAGTATATAAATTGAAAGTAATTAAACTATTTTGTAGTCTGAGTTACGGCGAGTTTATACTCAACTTCAAGTATTAAGGAATAAAACGATGAGAAAAGATAATCCGCACATCAGTAAGCGAAGGGGTGGCAGAAAAACGCACAGAAGATTTTCGTTACAACCATTCCATCACAAACATAAACACGAACAGGAAATCACTGAGATATCACGTACACCCGAAGAATCGACCGCAAGTGGTGATGGTATGAGTGCTCCAGACGGTCCCAGCACTGCACGAATCGATTCTGACGCTGGAATTTCCGCAAAAGCCGCTTATGTCAACAAATCTCATTAGAATTGACAATTTCTTCCAAAAGTGATTCTTATGTAAATTCATGTTAACACACTTTCATACTGTATTATAGCTGTAAATTAATACAATTTTTTATTATCAACTTAATTAATATATTCATTTAAATAAATTTACCAGAAATAGTTGAAAACTGAAAATAAAAAGAACATTAAAATATAAATATTAATTTTTGTAAAGAGTAAATTTTAAGTCTGAGAGAAAGAGAGAAGCAATTGAATCCTTATTCTATGTGATTCCAAATAAATGTGCAAATATTAGAGTTAATTCGAGTTAAAACGAGGGTAAGTATCAAATAATATAACATTTAATTGTTAGAACTTACACCATGACATTGTTTTTAACCCCAAATTCAGTTTATTGGTGAAAAAATTCATAATGCTATTTTAAAAAAATTTTCATTAAATTTATTAAGTGATTTAAAGATACATTTTAAAAATGCAAACATTATACTAAAAGTGAAAGGATTAAAAACAATAAAAAATACTCAAAATTAAGTTCACAAATAATTAAAAAAAACAATAAATATGCAAAGTTTTAATAAAATGAAACGTAAATAAAATTAGTACATAATAATATTAAATAAACAAGCAATTTATATAAATCGTAACAAATAAGTGCATTCATTATAGGATTTTTCAAAATCACTGCAATTAAAAAAATCTAATTTATCACTTTGTGGTCAAATTAACTTTTTTTTGTGTGTATATAATTATGTTTAACAATAATAGTAAAATAAAAATAAGTGAATAAAGTTTTATTAATTGACTTAAAAAATAGTAAAAATATTTAAGAAGTGTTCCAAACATAGTTTTCTTCAAATTAAATACAAGTTTTTACATGATAAAACATAAAAAAAGATCTTTTTGAAAAGATTTCAATTTTGCAAAACTTAATATTTCTTAAATATAATAATAATGATATAAAAGCTAACAAAATTTCATTTTTAAATTTATTGAAAATATAAAAAAGGCTAACAATTTAGAGGTGTTTTAAACACCGATAAACAATTTTTTTGTGTGTAAATAAACAATTTATTTTTGAATAAATTTGATTATACGGTAACTAAAAAAAATGAATATATAATAATTTTTGTTTAGTAAATAAATTTGTAAATACACTTAAACTCATTCATCATAGCAGGCATCAAACATATGCCATCATTCGTTATACGAATTCTCAAACGACAACTGACTGCGTTCGATGTCTGTTGTTGTAGTTGTTGTTGTGGCGAGTAATGCATATTCTGGACAATCACTTCCACAAATCGCGTTTCGTACTGAAGCGTTGCGATAATGCACGCATCGGTGGTTGAGTTGAGACTATAGATCGCATCCAATTCTGAGCTCATATTCACTGGTATTGCACGCGGACTATCACTGGCAAAGTTCACGTCTTCCGTGTCCTCTGTTCTGCCAGTTGTAGTGTTTAGTTGTTGCCTAATTAAGGCACTGCTGTCTGAAGAACGTATTTGGAGTAAATGTCCCTCAACTGAACCTTTGTTTGACACTGAGTTCTAATCAATAATAAAAATACAACTTTTCATATTATTTTAAAAACAAATTAATATATAATTATATGATATGTAATACCAAATTAAAAAAGTATGGACTAATGGATTGTGTTTGTGTCTTGAATTTGCCGATAACTATGAGACGATTGTCTGGAGTCATCTGATATACAATGGATTGCGTTTGTGTGGAACCATTGCCTGTTGTGAGCGAAAGTGTGTCCAAACCCCTGACATGCGAAACCCAATTAGTCCTGCCATTGGTTGTGGTTGTTGTGGTGTTTGTGTGTGCTATGATCTCATGCGTACCAAACTGTACGGACACAACACATGCTCCCAGTGTGGAGATCTGTATACGAAGACTATTGTTGCGGTTGTAAAACGTGAACTGTCTTAACATTAGTCGAGAATTGAGCAAATCTTCTTCTATTGATATCACTTCGTTATTGTGAATCATTTCAACGATAGTTATTGGTATTCATGCGTAAAATACAGCGATATTCCATTAAAATTAGCTGTCATTTATTTATATTATATCAAATACAAGTAATAATAAAAGTAAAAGTTTTATGTGAAACTATATTATTCCAAATGAATACCATTTTTGGTGGAATTATTTATGTGAACAACAGATGTCATGACTGATCATTCGAGTTAGAAATTATAATATTTATATACTTAAATTTTATATACTTAATTCCTTAAAACTTTTTGCGCGTATTTTCTGACCATATGATTAGCTCATAAGCAGATGGAGATATTTAGCTGATGTGTTGTTTCCTGCGTTTCCAAGAAATATTGTATCGAAATCGAAACAATCCATAGGTTGTTCTAGAGTTGGGATCGATTTAATTATACCAATAGTAGGTTTATTAGATGATTTGAAGATCTGGCATGATTGACATGAACGAACGTAATGTCTTATATCTGATATTATTTTAGGCCATGAAAAAAGTGTTGAAATAAGTTTAGTCGTTTTGTTTATACGTCGGATGTCTGTAATTATGAGTGTTTCAGAACAATCGGATCGTTTTTCCGTAATCGAATCGGAAGTATCGGTTTAAATTTGAATTGCGGTTTATGCACATAAGATCTTGTAGAATAGTGTTCACTTTGTCCTTATCTGTAACTTCCTGTTAAGCTGACAGTAGTTCAAATAATCTGAATGGATTCGGCATAATATGTGTTATAGAAATCGAAAATGATCAAGAAAGAGCATATGCTGCTTGATGTTTGTTATTAGCACACGATGGATAACTGAAAACAATTACTGCGAGCGATGAACAGACCAGCGGCCAATAGGTTGCTTTACGTCTAATAACCACATTAGAGCGGAGTGATCTGTTCTGATAGTAAACTCAGTTTAAATGAAGATGAACGTGGAAATGTTTGATTGATTTGACAACAGCCAACCATTCAAGTTGCGATGTTGTATAATTCGATTCATGCGTTTCGAATAGTATGCAATCCGTTTATGTTTGTTATTATCGTATTGTTGTTGTAGGACGGCTACGATTCCAGAACCATTATCATTTGTATCCAGTAAGTAGAGTTTCGTTAACGGAAAAGTTTTTTCGGATTAGTTGCGGATAAAGTGATGAAAGTATTTACACATTCCAAGGAATCACTGGAGAGATAAGTTTTACATTTAGGGTATGGAAAACTACGAATCTTTTGAGCTTTGATTTGAGAAGCCTTGACATTATTGTATGAGTTCGTGTAACCCAGATAATCTACTTCTTGCACAAGGAATTAAGGAATTTGCATTTAGAACGGCGAAGTTTGATGCAATACTTTTTAAGCCTATCGAAGATATGATTTAGTAACTCATATTGTTGATCGCTAGTTTCAGTGTTAACAATATAATCATCAGAGTATGTGTCTACTCGTTTGTGGAGAAAATCTTCAAGAATTTTCTGCATTATACGCTGAAATATTAACCGTGCTATTCGAAGACCAAATAGTGTTGCGTACCGTTCGAATTGGTTATGATTTCGTCTCTAACTCACCTCACTCTCACGTTAGCCTGTTAAGGCAATGTCACTCGTAGTGACGTTCATTGTTTGCATGTTTAGGCTATATCACTCGCTGTGATATTCATTATTTAGAGCATAAGTCTCTTCATTAATTTACTGTCTTTGAGAAAAGTCTCAATTCAATATTAATTCGCATATTTAAATCAGTTTGAAATGTTTACTAGTAATAAATAAGATTTGTTTAAGAAAATAAATTAAATTGCTTATTATAAATAAAGTCATGTTGTTTACGTATTTAATATTGAGCTGTCGTCAGTAAATATTGGGCGATTGTTTACATATCGGGGACTGCATTTATTTGAGCTCTACGAGCATTTCGGTTGTTAGCGTTTGTGGGACGTCTGATCACGTATAACCCCTTTCGCTCATTTAACCGATTGAAGTAATTCAATTGTGATTTGATTTCAATTTATACTGTTTATACTGTTAAGGATTAACTAAATTATTTATTTACCATAAACAAAATTAATTGTTTTCATAAAGTCTTTCCGTTCGTGATTGTCTGCCATTTAGTTCTGTGTATCGTTAACCAATTTGTGGCTACGTATCTCAACAGCTGCCATAAACTCTACACTAAAGATTTTGGTAGTGAGTAAAGTTGGTCACTTATAATCCAAATTAACTCACCACACTGGTAACGAAAGTGGCTTTTTCTATCGAATCGTGGTCCATAAGAAAGTGACAATATCCTAATCTACATTAAGTCGAAAAATAGCTAAGTTTTTTGAGTCGATCTATAACGTCTCTAATATTAGGTGATGAGTGGTGTTCTAGAATCGTAACCTTATTAAGTTGGCGGTTGTCGATACAGTTTTTTGACCTATCTTTCTTAGATGCGAGTGTAACGGGAAAGAGTATGGTGAGGTCTAATCTCGTCAGAAGTTGCGTGACATGAGATCTGAAATTTGCCAAAATTTAATCATAAAGGTTAAATTTTATGTGATGTGTCGATTATAATTTATTCGAAACGAATAGATAACTTTATTAACAAAATCTAAAGCGTTAAGATAACTTTTGGAAAATCTTTAACATAATTCTGAAGAATCGGACTCTTTAATAGCCCAGGTTTGAATATCTATGTCGTGTACTACAATGAACATGAGCTTCTTTAAATTTGATAAAAGTGATAACTCCAATCTTTTAAACTTTATCCGAAGTATTTCCACTGTTTAATACTCATTTAGCAATTTGTTGAATAAGGACAGATCCATTGTTTTCTCTTAAGTTTTTAATTTTTTAAAAGTTAGCCTGCTACTACACTTTTTAATTTTGTACTTTCAAGTATCTGTCTAATTGTTTTCCAATATTTCAACAATATCGTAAAAATTTAAATGTTTTGTCAATTTGTCAACATTTTGTAGGGTTTCCATCATTCTATCACTACCACTATAACTTTTAGTATCATTTTCAAAATTAAAGTCTTGCAAAGAATCAATTCAAATAATTGCAAACTTTCATTGTTATAGTCAAAAAGAATTAATGAATTAAATTTTAAAGGCTCAGTTTTTCGTGACCAGTGTCGAGAATACTATATTCGAAACAAATGGTAAATTCAAAACATTATAACTAAATCAATTATTTTTAAAGAAATTTGTTTCAAATTGGTCTGCGACCGTTCGCTAACAGAGTGAATCACGAACTGAGTTAGAGATGAAATCATAACTGCCCATAATGTCCAATTCAGTCGCTTATATACTAAAACATTAACAATTAAGGAACGATTAATCATTAGTTAAAAACAAAAATGAGTAATGTGAGTAAACAAAATTTTAATAATTGCGTAAACTGTGTGTTGGCGTACAACACTACCCCCACTATAAATTTCAAAAAATTAAACAAAAAATAATTTAATTTATAAACAACTTTGTTTGACTATTTTTGACTAGTGTGATCCAGTATATTGGTTATTGTAAAAAATGCGATGCTTGAAAACTGATTGGCACCTACGACTCTTGCGTGGCCATCACAAGAAAAAATAAGCATGAAAAAAAGTGACATGAATAATAAACTATTGTGGTGTTATGGTTGTTATAAAGGCATAACTAATGCATGTGGTGGGATACTGTTTTTTAAATTGAACGGCTTAAACGTAAAATTAGATAATTTATAAACAAATAAAACCTATAAATTGATACCAATTTCAAAAATTAACTTGTGTCTGGATCTTATTTTACGCTTCATTTTGTTTTCTTTCGTAACTTACTTCGCGATCCTTACGTGCATCATATTTTGATTTGCCGTCATATTTTGAAAAACAATTGCTTTCGTTGTGACCCTTTCCGGTACCCCAATCACAATGAACAATATTTGAGTTTTTTATATTTTTATATTGCCAATGGTTTTGTTCGATCTGTTCATTATTTATTTTTCGTTGTTTCGATTGCATTAATTTCTGTTTATTTAATTCTCGTTTTGCGCTGTTTAAATTCCAGTTATCGACGTGTATCATATAATCTAAAAATTCGTTCTTCGAACAATCTCCAATAAGCTTGTTTCCCGCGACAATCGCTTGAGTTTGTGGATCAAGTTTTTCTACTAAAACATTCCTGTACACAAACTCGACTCTTTCAGCAAATGGCTCTATGATTATGTTGTAGGCGTCGATGAACTCTTTAGTCGTGCTGTACTTCTCGCGATCCAAATACTTAACTTAACTTAACGCCGCAATCTTCGATGACTTCGATGTAAATCTTTCTCTTTTTTATAACATGGCCACGAAGCTTAATGATTATCATCATGAAACTTTTTAAACGCATCTGTTGAATTAATGTATATACGCGAGCCTAGCATTTCTTTCAGTTTATTAGTTGCCCATTTGTTTATATTTGCTTGATGGTCGAAATATTAGATCCATTGTTTGGCGTTCTTTCCAGGTTCGAATAAACGTACACTTTAAAGACTATCATCAAAGTTCTTGCTTTTACAAATAGATGTACTGTTTCTGCAAACGTTACGCTCATGTTATGAATAGCATCAATCAAAAATTGCGTGTTTGGATCAAGTGTTGTGTTCAGTATAGTATTGCTTGTATTATTCATTTTCTGTTGTTGTTGAGTTGAGCTAAATTGTGGATGAAAGGTTTAAGTTTTCAAATGATCAAACATACTTTGGAAATCGGCTCTCTTTGCCGCCATTTCATCATTAGATTTTTTATTAACGTCGATAATCTGCTGTTTTAAAGCTTTTCTTGCGAACTCGTTGTTTATTTCTGATCTGCTAATGAGTAATCTAAAATGCAACCAAATCGGTAAACTTCCATGTGTTGCGCACGATTCTTTAATCTTAAATATCGTATGTACCCTGTTATCGGGTCAGGATATACAATCGATGCACTCTACTTTAGGCACTTCCACCAGTTAAGTGAGCTATGTGTTCTGCGCAATTACAATGATAACAATCGTCCACGATTGAAATCTCAGTAGGGATCGATACTGTCCTCTGATATGTCAATACAAAACAATGTTTACCACAAACAAAACTCTATGTTACCTCTATTAAGATTTAATTATTGATAATGAACATGTATTAATGTTATTGTGAAATTAATAATATGGTATATACTAAACAATATAAACTATTTAGACTAAACAGTATAACTAAAACAATTAAATCGAATTATTTTTTTAAAAGTACTTTGTTGTATATTGGTCTGCGACAAAGTGAATTACGAACTATGTTAGATATGAAATCATAACAGCCCATAAAATACAATATACTAAAACATAAACTATTTAATCATTAGTCAAAAACAAAATTGAGTTTTATCAGTAAACAAAAGGTTAATAATTGTGTAAACCGTATGTTGGCATACAACATTGTTCTAGGCAAACAGAATTAAATAAACTAATTATAATAGCTTAGTTTGATGTAAAAAGCGTCGATAATAGTTTATTCGAAACAAATGGTAAATTAACCTAAAAGCCTAAAAGGAGTATTCATGTATTTTTAGAAAAAACTTATTTAAACGAATAAATATTAATTTCATAATTATAATTTAATAATACATTGTTCCAGGCAAACAGAATTAAATAAACTAATTATAATAGCTTAGTTTGATGTAAAGAGCGTCGATAATAATTTATTCGATACAAATGGTAAAACAAATAAACTTCTTTAAACGAATAAACATTCATTTTATAATTTTTACTAGGAAAGAAGCCCACCTTAGGTGGGCAAATATTGCCTACGTTTTTGTAAAGGGACTCCCTTGTCGAACTCCAACCGCCCGTTTCGGACTCTCCCGGCCATGGAGGACCCCCGCCCATGTAGAACTTCCACCCGCTCATGTCGGAATCCCTCGCCTATGTGGGACTCCCCCCACCCATGTCAAACTCCCCCCGCCTATGTCGGACTCCCCGCCTTTGTCGAACTACCCCGTCCATCTCGGACTCTACCGCCCATGTCAAACTCTCCCCACCCATGTCGGACTCCACCCGCTCATGTTGACCTCCCCCGCCCATGTCGTACTGCCCCGCCCATTTCGGACTCCCCCCATGTCGGATTTAACTCGCCCGTTCATGTCGGACTCCCCCCGCCCATAACGGATTCTTCAGACCATGTCGGATTCCACCCGACCATGGCGCACTCCCCCATCCATGTCAAACTCCGTCCATGTCGGACTCCATCCGCCCATGTCAGACTCCCCCTCCCATGTCGGATTCCATCCGCCATGTCGCACTCCCCGCCCATGTCGCACTCCCCCGCCCATGTCAAATTCCCCCTCCCATGTCGGATTCCTCCCGCCCATGTTGAACTCCCCCCGCTCATTTCGAACTCCACCCGCTCATGTCGGACTCCACCCGCCCATGATGCACTCCCCCGCCTATGTCGGACTCCCCCGCCCTTGTCAAACTCCCCCCGCCCATGTCAAACTCCCCCGCCCATGTCAAACTCCCCCCGCCAATGTCGGACTCCCAACGCCCATTTATATTTTTTTGGACCCCTCCTGTTTGAGGGGGCGCCCACCACCTCGTTACCCCCTACTTGATCTCCTCCCTTCGACATGAATCCAATAATATAGGTGTTGTGGGGGTGGACGTTCGGGAGGGTGCTATTGAATCAGTTTTTCCACCCCACTTTTTTAGGAGGGTTCCTACCACCTTGAAACCTCCGAATGTGAACTCCTCTCTTCGAATCTGAATCCAGTGATATAGGTGTTGAAGGGGTGGGACCCCCAGGGGAGGCGCCTATAAAGAATACCACAGACAAACAGACAGACATACAAATTTTGTTATTTATATATATTGATTTAATAATACATTGTTCCAGGCAAACAGAATTATATAAACTAATTATAATAGCTTAGTATGTTGTAAAGAGCGTCGATAATAATTTATTCGATACAAATGGTAAATTAACCTAAAAGGGGTATTTTTGTATTTTTATAAATAAACTTATTTAAACGCATAAACATTAATTTTAATATATTTCTAAAAATTAAGGAAGTAATTCGCTTTCGCTATTAATTGAAAACTATTAAATAGCGTTTGTTTAATACTTATTTATATGCGAATCTTAACTATACATATACTTATTAGAGCATTAATTAAATGTTTTAATAAATGTTTGTTCTATTTATTAATTCTATTTTATTAGTTTAATTAAAATATTTCTAACAAACTGATAGTTCTAAAATGTTCTAACAAATAATTATATATTTTAGCTGAAAATAACATGATTTCAAATATAAATACTAAAAGCTAATAATTACTTATGCATATTTTAAATCTACACGAAAACATTTAGTTTACATAATAACTATTTAGTTAATTGAGATAAACGCGAGAAAACAGATTTCACAGAATTGCAGTCAGTATTATATATGGCAATAAAACTAGTTTTAACCCAACCATTCCATTTATCTTTAAGATCGCAATCACACCATAACTATTACGAAAAATTGGAAATAATGTTTGCTTTTCATATCAATTCAAATAATTATAGTTTGAAAATACGTTTGAAATGTATGGAATTGTTTTGACCATAGAATTGAGTCGTTGTGTACTGTTATTGATATTAATTCGATATGAATTAATTTGTTGTTCGTTCATTGGTGACCACAATCCTATACGTATCAGCGATACACACGGGGTGCAACTTTTCTGCAAAATGGGAAAAAGCGCACTCATTTTAACGTTGCAACTTAATG